>JARDUL010030309.1:0-12783 GCA_030265205.1 Dirona pellucida | reverse complement strand
GTGTATGCCCAAAATCTATGTGGGCGAATAGTGCTAACACTATTCGCCCCAAATCTATGTGGGCGAATAGTCACTTCGAAAAATAAAATGTGTATACAAAGATCTTTCCGAAGGAACAAGTAAGAGTAAAAGGTATGCAAAAAAAGGGTGAAAATGGTGTAGCTCTCCAAGTGTAAAACAAGTCAAAGTAGTAAAACAAAGAACGTTTCGGGTTTCCCCTTCGTCAGTAAGTACATAAAACAAGAACTCTAAGTCTTTTGGCATCGAGAATCGAACCATCCACACCACTCTGCTGATTCTATCAACTTGAGATCATCGACTTGTGTTTTCTGTTTTCTGTGCTTGTTGGCTGACAAAGTCAAAGGAGAAACCCGAAACTTTGTTTTAAGGTTAGGTTTAGAATAAAAATAAACATGAACAATTACTGCAAGAATGTAAAGGAAATGAATGATTATGATACTTGACCACGGATAAGAATGAAAATTAAACACATTTTTACCCCAATTTCTATTTTAAAGCTGCCAATTTAGGGTTCAGGCATTTCTTTCAATTTTGCCTTATCATTTAAAATTAATTGAAAGAGGATCTAAACAGGCATTGATTTCATCTCCTTTAATATACCTCCTGTAGTAATTTATAATATTATATTGTAAAAGTAGATGCACTACATCATGTTTTGTACGTTTAAAATTATTAAAATATAAAAATGACAACTGTGGCCAGACATGCATGAAAAAGTTTCAAAGCCACATAGATGATAGAGAGCCAAACACGATGCAATAGCTAAGCCACAATATAAGAAGCCAAACCACAACAGACAGAACCAACCACAACGAAAATGTAGCTAAACAACAATAGACGATGCCTTCAATAGAACATGAAAACTGTGATCTCAGTGATTTGAACCCTATAACAGCAGTAACAAAATCATCTTGGACACTGATGCATCAGACGTAACAATAGGTGCTGAACTTTGGAAACAAACATGAATCATGATTTCTTCATTTTATATAAAAATATAATTGCATCAGACATACCAATCAGCTTGGTGAATGTTTTTGGTTTCCAACTTTTGTATTCTTCATAGTTGCTGGAAAGTATTCAGAGTCAGAGCAATCAGTGTTTGTTTTTATCTTTTCAATACTTCAGTTTCAGATGATTGGTCAATATGGATAGAAGCAAAAGTAAAGCTAATGAAAACAAGAATGTTGATTCTATGGCAAGGATCATGTTCACCAATTTGCTCCTCCTGGGCATGGATGTGGAGGACATGGAATGTGTGTACAAAATTTCATTTAAAAAGTAAGTCTTGGGAAGAGAGCTATTATAGCTGTTCCCACCTTCAGTCAAGAGCAAATAGCTTTTGGGTTTTGAAACTTAAGATCAATTTTGATTCAAAACAGGCATTAGAAATTAAAATTAAGTCTTTATAGGTCTAATTAATGCTATCTCTTTAATATCATTCTTATTTTAATAAATGAAATTAAAAATTTAAATGCTTTAAAAATTGTTACACTGTCTTCATACTTAGAAATGTCTCCTTCCTTATTTTTTTTTGTTAATCTCCATACACAAATGAAACCATGAATAGCAGTGCAGTGTATAGGATGTCTAAATTTGAATACACGTTTTTTTTGTCACACTGTTGTATGTTTTTCACCCAGGGATATGTTCAACGAGTACAACAAAACTGGCTCTGAGGCAGTTTTGTATTTTCTGTTTTACAACCTCAATCCTACATTATGTGATGAACAATTCAGGTAATGTTTAAAATACATTTTGATGTTTACCTGTCATAATTTTTATCCCATAGCAATACAATTTTTAATAAAGAACTAAAACATGTATTTGGTTTTTTTTTATATTATAGGTATGTCGTTTGATTATGGCTTGCCCAGTGCCAGCTTTTTTTTTCTCTTTTTTTTGTATTTTTAGTATTATTCTCTAAAATATATTTTTTAGAATAAAGAAATAGTAAGTTGTATTATTATTGAGATCATTATTGTCATGTTCTTTCTATCAATGAATATTAACAGAATATAAAGTTTTCATTTTCTTTTCTCATTGTTCTTAATATTAAAGGAGAAGGTAGAGGATGTCTGTGTTAATTTAATGTGACATTTGTATATCCGTTTTCTTTCCTCAGAGATTGTTGGCCTATCATAGACAAGAAATCGGAAATACACTTTAGGAAAACATGTAACAATTGGTTGGTTAGCATTAAAAAGGTGATTGTTACTTTCCTACATGTCTAGAAAAACTCTAATATGAGACGAGCAGGTGATGCTATTACCCTAGTCGTTACACCTCAGACACGACACAGGACGACTGAGAGCTGCCACCTAGGTCGGATTTTACTGTGATTTTGATTTAATTAAATAAAATTTAGACCACATTTACACTTGGTCAAAGACGGAGTAATCAAACCCATATGATTAAATAATTATATTCACAGTGTTTGTGCTAAATATGTCTTTTTCTGCCATATTTTGATAGAGGAAAATAAGTATTGGCCTTGTAACTTTTGGGTTCATATATGAATTTCTTCTTTCTTTTTCATTACACTAAAATGCCGGGGTACAGGTGTCGTGTCTTCAACAGGGCAAAATTCACAAATGATTCTAAAACTAGCTGTTAGCATTTTTCGCCCCCATGACATGTTCTCAGGTGTTTGAAAAATGTAGGTATGGATATATTTTCATTTGGTCACTTTGTGTATACTTGTGAAATCCCCTGCTTTCATTTTTTGTTTCCTATTTCAGAATGAACCAGATGTACATTGGCCCATCTTGAATGCATCATCTCTTCAGTTTCCGGGACGTTTTAAATTCATCCACATTCTCTACAAGTTTACAACTCATGTGTTGAGACAAAACATAAAACCAGGTCAACTTTCCTTATACCTTTATTAAATCATTTCTCTCTTCCTTTTTCTTTTCCATGCGATATAAATACTTTTTAAAAAAAGTTTGTACTACCACCCAATATATTATAAAATTACTCCTGAACATTAATCTACACATGAAACAAACCTTGTAATGCGAGCAAAAGTGTAATTATGCCCTGATTCGGGTAATGCTTTTAAATATTCCTACTCAAATGTACAAAACAAAATTCCAGTTTATTTCAGAATTTCTGACTGGCATCATCTTTATTTTTGTAATCCTTGAAAATGAGTGCTTTGTTGATAAATTACTTTTTCAATATTTTTTTCTGTGTTCTGTAAGAATATAACTGTTTGGCACTGCATGTCTGCCCTGTCTTTTCATTTGATAACAATTTTACAAATGAATCATAGTGAAAATGTATGCCTTCACATTATGTGATTTCAATGACTTATCATGTAGATGTTAGCTTTTGATTATTTATTACACATATATGTTTTAATGAGTTTGAACTTAAATGTTATTTTCTTCTTTAACATGTAGAATTAGAACAGCACCATACCTTGACTTGCCCATCACTTTCCTCACACTCCAATGACATGGATATAATGTCATCATCTGTCAACGACAATGCATCTCTAGAGTTGAAACAATTCTTGAATCAGATGCATATCACAAGTTCAGCTCATCAGATGTGGAAGACGTATGCTGAGTAAGAATCCTTTTTACACTTTTGCCACTTTAAAAAAGTCATACTTTGAAGTAATTGTTTTTAAAAGAGTATTGGTGACAAATTCATAGCTGCCAACCGTTCCGTATAATACAGACTCGTTCCGTATTTGACTCCCTGAGTCCGTATTCACCGTTGAGAATCCGTATTTGGCATTTTTCGTTTTGTTTCCGCTATTTCGTTTATAAACGTTTATAAGGTTGCCTCCTTGGTTCATCGGCCGTGGTTGATTCTATGAATTATGAACCTAACAGTATTTATTTGCTCCCCGGCCCATAAGAAAAGCAATGTTGTAAAGTTGTGAAGTGTCATAACGGCGACTTCCATCATGAAGTAATGTCCATATTAATTATCTACTACTATTACTACTGTGGTTATGCCTGTTCAAAATAGTGAAATGTCCTTGAAATTTCAGTGGTTTTCAACATTTTGAATTTAGACCCCTGAATATCTAGCTTATTTGTTCCCATTACTTTCCAATTGCAGCATTGTCAGCATTATATAAGAAAGCAATGACATAGCACACTGGTTGTTTGGACGGGTGAGAGCGTTCCGTAATTTATTTTTGAAAAGTGGGCAGCTATGCAAATTGATGTTATAAAAAAATAATGATGATTAAAATATCTGTTGTAATAACTGGCGCAAGTTTCTAATCTTCAGATCTGGTTAGT
This sequence comes from Dirona pellucida, assembly GCA_030265205.1. Lineage (NCBI taxonomy): Eukaryota > Metazoa > Mollusca > Gastropoda > Nudibranchia > Dironidae > Dirona > Dirona pellucida. Next base: position 8,497 of record JARDUL010030309.1, on the reverse strand, counting down.
TTCCCTATTTCTTCCTTCATTATTGAAGGATATTTGAGAGTTTTCGTTAGCAGATGAAAGTAAATGTACAATTAATTACATAGCACTTATTAACGATCATCACCATGCTCTAAGCGCTCATTTGCGTGTTTCGTACAGTTTAAAATGAAAGTTATAAAATCATCATGCCCAAAGGAGACGATAGAGCCAAGCGAAGGAGGAATGCATTGATTTAGAAGTTTCCAACTCCACAAGAAACTGTTGACTGATGAAAATGGCTCAAATGATCACTGACGACAACTGGGGTCATGCAAACACAACTAATCAACTGCTAAAACTGCAATCCCTACATTATGTTCTTGTCCCTGATTCTGTTGTAGTGTTTATAATCTGAAACTGTTTTGGTGTGTAAGTTGAAAGAAAATTGCTTTGCTCGTCTCAGCGTGTCTAGTTGGGGGTCACAGACTACAAAGTTTTGCTATTATTTTATCCAACTGCAGTGAACTTGTAAAAGATTGCAGAGGAGTGGCAAAGAGTCAAAGAGATGTTGAGCAGGAAAAGCGTCCGGCAGTTAGTTTGCTAGCAGAAGCTGCTGTGAAGCAGTGCTGGTAAGTATCATAATGTGGTTTTTGAAACATTTTGTTTTAAGTTTAACTATCATCAGAAATATATTTTTATTCAAGTCCTGAAGCATTTTTTTCTTTCTATCATGAGTTAGTTCTTGATATCAAATTAAATGATGATGATAATAATAATCATAATGATAAAATAATTTATTGTGCTATTGTGTCTTACTGTCATGTTATACTCTCTTTTTCAGCACTCTTCCCATGAAGAGAACTTTGAATATGTTTGATGGAGATATGGATGTTACAACTGTAAAACGTGGACAAAGGCTTCAGAGGGTATGTTTGCACCATGTATTTCACATTTATTTCTCTTTGTTAGTCAAGACTCTCCATGTTAAAGCATTTTAACACGCAGAAACAATCCATTTTCAATTGAATATCATGTTATTATTTAAAAAAACAGCACACAAACAAATCTCCTCTTCTCTCTCTCTCTCCCTTTCCCCCGCTCCGAAAAAGAAGAAAAAAGAATGATTTATGAATGTGCAGTTCAATTCCTGTGACGATCATAGTCCTCATATCATATATTCAAATGATGTACACCGCTGTCATGTGATGTGTCACCTGTGTGTTCTTTCAAGCATCTTGCTCTTTTTTTAAATGCATGTTCTCTAGCAGTGCTCGTTGGTACAGTGTTGACTTTTTATATACCCTATTGTTGATGCACACCCCTTCTGGACTTTCATGACAATTAGGCGGAGTACAGTAATTCTCCAGCCCCTTGCCTTTCGCGCCTGACTTTAACTGGTCCTGTCTAATTTAGGCACATAAAAGAACTCACAGCAGTTCCAAATTTGCAAAGAGTTGGCCATTTGTATTCAATTGCCAGGCAAAATTGTAAATGAAATCTTCCCTTTCCTTGTTAAGACTTCTCCACACACTCCCTGATGCCAGACATATTGTAGCAATGCTTTCCTTTGGATTCCATCGTCAATGAGGTCCAGAGGGAGACTGACCCATGGGCAATGCGGTCAGTTGTGATTTTCAAAAAGATTAGGGAATTGAAGTAAAGGGTCAACTGTATATGGATTGTCTTTTTTGAGCGTTCGTAAATATTGGTAGAACACAGGTATTCTCTTTACTCATAATGATTTATGAAATTAAACATTTTGAAGATCTTTTCATTCTGCTTAACTAAATTTCAACAGGTAAAAGCTTCATGGGAAAAAATCACATCTTTCAGTGAGGAACTAGAACGAAGGAGAGGAATAGTGAAATCTGTATTGGAAAACTCCACTTCTAAAGACGTATTAGATGCAACAGATATTGGTTTCCGAATTCCTGGCTTGTTACTGAAGCAGTGTGAAAAAGAAATACGACAGGTATTTTCTGTTGTTGTTTTTGTAATGTTCCAGATCTTTTTTCTTTTGTTCAATATTTTTTATGATTGAATCTAATAGTTGATGATTTTTATTAAAAATGTTTTTCTTTTTCGTTCTCCTCTTTTTTCATTCCCCTTCTCATTTTCAGTCTTATTTTCTTTTCTATTTTCATTTACCTCCATCTTCCTCTTGCCAACAATGTGTACGCTGTTGTATTTTCAAGATTCATATTTTTTTAAATATAAGATCTCTCTGTATGGTAATGTCTTAAATCTCAACAGTCAACAAGTATTAGGTAATAGTTAAGCAGTTTCAAGTTAAACTTTTAGTTTGTACTATTACCTTTCTTATTTCATCTTCTATTGCAGCAACAAATTGACAATGTTTTTATTGGTGGTCGCCTGAATTTACTGTCAGTTTTTCAGTTGTGGAATTTATGTCTTCGTCTCTATTCAGAGCAAATTGAATCAGGTAATTTACATGGGGTTTTTTTGGGGGGGGGGGGGGGGGGGTTAAAGATATTATTTCACATGACTGTATGAGAGTATGTAGATGTTATTACTTTTGTTAAGATTCTTTTAAGTGACAAAACAATTACAATAAGTTGCTTAAGAAGAATGTTTCAAAGGGTTTGATGGGTTTTGTGTTTGGTTTGTATTTTTTGGGGGGGTGATAAGCTGCCTGCTTATTGTGAGCACCACTGTGAATCACGAAAAGAGCTTTAGAGTACACTCATGTGTGGATATTTTTGAAGTTCATGAGCACAAATGATATAATATATCTGTCATGGCAAGAGATCAGATGATGACAGCTTCGGTTTATCAACACCAAAGATAAGGAGTAAGGAGTCGTTTTGGTGGAAATTATCTCATGAATATTGTCTTTGATTATTTGTATATGTTGCAGAAAATCAACCAGATGTGTCAACGGAAGTTCCAGGACTTACTATGCAAGCCCATAAGTTTCACTCTTTTCTCATGCAGATACAGACATTGAGGTAGTAACTTTATATAATAAAAGAGTAGGTGATATGTGGCTGAAAATAGTTTTGAAAAAATAAAAAATGTCATAGTTACTTTTCTCAATTTTCATTATTCCTCCACCACCCTGAGCACAATACATTCTCTTTTTAAATTAATAAGGTGAAGTTTGGTGGCTTTTCAGTGCTTGTGTAAAGGGGGGGGGGGGCTGCATGTAAAAAAAATATCTTCTTTTAAAAAAAAGTTGATTGTTATATTAAGAGAAGTTGTGGTTTAGTTGGATTATATTTAGATATTTAAAAAAATGATATATCATCATTTCATATCTATGCATTTACAGGAAAGAGATGTCTTCTGTTTTTATCCCTGAGCTAGAGCAGTCAATTCAGCACCATCGGGAGAATGTGAAAGCACAAATTGAAGCTGCAAGTCTGTCACAAAATCAAAGTGTAAGTTGATTGTGTCGTTTTGTTTCAGCTTTCTTTTTATATATTTCATTTGTTTGCATGAAAAGATTTTAGATATTGCAATGTGACTCATCACATTGATCGGGAAGTTAATAGATTTGACTTTTTGTACCAAGAGAGTTATCAACATTCGAAGTTGAATTTTGACCATTTTCCCCCTTTGTTACAGACTCCTGATTAAAGCTCTCAAAGTACTGTTGGTTTAGTCAGCATTTTATTCATTTTCTATTTATTTTGCTGACAATTTTTCTTTCTTTTTTTTCGTTACAAACTTTGTCCTTTTTTACCAAAGTGCTGCACCATAACCTTCCTGTTGGTTCACATATTCTTTTCTTTGCTTCATAGTCAAGTTTTTATATTTTCTGGGATAGTGTAATCTAGTTATTTGTTATAATCTCTTTGGCTAACACGCAATTAAGTTGCCCATTTTGGTGTTGAAATTAATCCCAGAAGTGGTACACATATTCTTCTGATGTTATTACAACATATTTTTCTCTGAAAAATAACTTTAAAAGTGTTAATACCAAAAGTCCTGATGTATAATGTATATTATTAATGATATATGATATGTGAAGACAGATTATAAGATGGTTGTCATTTTTTGTTTGTTTGTCAGTCTCTGGACCTTCAGTTGTCAACACCGACATTGCCATCATCAGTGTTGAACAAATCACAGTACAGTGGAGATACCCCAGCCGGACCTTTTGTTACATCAATGACTAAAAGAAGAAAAGGTAAGTACAAGTATTATCTTGCTTTCTAATTATGTTGTGCATTTACTTAACTATTGTGATATTAATATTAAACTCATTCCATGCTTTTTCGATTAGATTTCACATATCAGGGTCCATCCTAATGTGTCAAAATCTGGTGGCTTGCAGTGTTTCATTCAAAATTTGCATTAGACGCCATCAAACTATGTATTTTTAGGAAAATATAAGGAGACCCACTGAAGCTTATGGTGTGTGAATGGGCATAAAAGGGAATGTGTAAGTGGCTTATATAGAAATTTTATGTATTTGTCCCTTTTTGTCACTTGACGAAGGTCTTTGGCCGAAACGTCACCTGTTTTGTTCTGTTCCATAGAAGTCTCTTACACATTCCCTTTATGTCTGTGTATTTTTAGAAAGTTTGTTAATTTTCTTTATAGTGGTGCATCTTCAGTGAATTTTAGCTGACGTTTAGGATTTCAAAATGATTTAAAGATGATTTACTGTCAATGAGTGATTAGTGTTATTTCCCTTTGCTTAGGATTCAGGAGTATGTGATAGCCACACCTCTTAGGATGGAATGAGTTAAATTAAATATTAGTTTTCAAGCGAGATACCAGCCTACTATTGTACATCACAGAGATCTCCTAATCAAATTTGTTGCTAATGATGTTCTCTTTTAATTGTGTATCAATTATTTCAGATACCCCAACTGTTGTATCCGAGATGATATCTTCAATAACAAATGCCACCCACAAGGCTCAAACCATGCAACCGTCACAACTTGTACATGCCTTTGAGTATATAAAATCGACCCAAAGGTAATATGAAATACATGTAGGAAGTTGAGATGTTTTCTTTCTTTAACTGCTCTCTCGTCCATTATTGGAGAATCCTAAAAGTTGATTTTGTGATGGTAACAAATCTTGCTTGGGTGGCAAAGTCACCCAATTTCTTTTATAGGTGAGGCAATAGACATAGATGCTTCAGAAAATTTGATTGTTGGTCATTCAAACTGCATTGCATATTGTGTTGTTCCTGTTTGTTCTTGGAAGCTAAAATTCTGTGTCATCAACACGCCCCTGATAGGTTGAACATTTTATAGCACATTATCTATCATTGTCATGGCTGATAACAACAAATTAATTCTTATTGCCTTATTAGAAGTATGATTGCTGTGGTATTTACCTAGAGGCTTTGTGAGAAGCAAGAAGACAGTTTATATGTGGCATACATTTCTCCTCAAACAGTCCTAGGATAAAGCATGATGTTTTCTATAATATTAGAAATCACTGAGATGGAAAACCCTAATAGCGTTCTATTTTTTTAATGTGGCGACAAAATATAAATGTCTCAGGAATTTACTGATGTTAATGGCATCAAAGTTGATGGGAATTTTATCAATTTCAGTAATTCCAGAATGTCAAATTGTGGGGGAAAATAATCAAAGTAACTTGTCCTGTTGTGTGCAAATTGACCATTAAGCATTAGGTAAACCAACACCATAACACCCCTTGCCTTTCTGGAGATGATTTTTGTCACATCCTCTCACTGACATAAAAGCTGTGCATCACACCTCCAGTCATGAAGCATGATTGTGTGAATCGAACAGGTGTCTGCAATGATGCTGTCACCTTGCTGGCCATAACAGTTATGGTTATCATGTGACATTGTACTCCTTCTCCATGATCTTGTTTTTTCATGGGGCAGTGATCCAGTGAAATGAGCACATTTTAAAACTAGCTGCTTCTCTGACTATTGACAAGTAGTCAGACAAAGAAGAAACTTTTGCCACAAATTGACCCTACAAGAGCATGAATGAGGACTCTGGGGATATGGTTGATGCCTCTAGAATGAAGACTATATTGGAACCAGATGATACTCACTGTGGGATCATAGGCAGATATTCACTCGATAGGCAGGTTTCATTTTATATTTATATAGGAAATGAATTAATTCACCATTTCTTATGCTCAGAGATGGTCTCTTAGATTAAAGAAACAAATGTTTTTATGGTGGCATAGAATAAATAAGCTGGGGTTATATGAAATAAGACAATGGTAGGAGAATCATCCCATTGCTTCTTATCATTAATAGGAGCTCAGTCACTTGTATTGAGAATCATTTGCTTTCATTTTTTTCTTCTTCTTTTTATAAGGTCGTCGTCAAAGACTAACACACCCAAAAACGTGCAGTCATCGAGTACTGTAAAGAATGCTAAACGTTTACCAGTGAGCAAGCTGCAAGGAAAGGAGGCAACAGTGTCTAAACCAACTCGCCTTCAAAGTGAACATAAAGGAAGGAATCATGTGAGACCTGGTAATGAGATCAAACCAGCTTTAATAGGGAGGAAGGTACGATTCTTAATAATTGATTTAACCTTTTTCCGTCCATTGCTGTTCGCTGGAGGCATAACATAGATGACAACCTCTCACATTTTTTGCATGTGCTTCACATAAGTTTACAACTTGACATACCACAGGGCTAAGCTGACTGCCTTAGCTTGTGGTATTATAAGTATAAGAGGGATCAATTGATGATTGTTTGAATCTTGAAAATTGTTTTTAATGAAACTTAATTTTGCATTGTCATGTCTCATTTTTTACTTATAGGTTGCAAATTCAAAGTCCAATATTGACAACAAGAGTTACACAAATGAGAACGAGTCAGCAAGTTTGTACCAGAAAGCATTGGATGAAATGGCTCAGTCTGTAAGTTATTATTTATATGGCTTTGGTATTAACAAATACCATCTCATTCCATATGAGATATATTTTTCAATACTGGTATATATAACATTACAGTTTTGAACGGTTACAAATTATATGTGGTGCTGTGTTTTTATAATTCCACTCACTATCGAGCTATGTGTCAAATTTTGAAATCATTTATGCAAGGAAGTAGAATAATTTTATTATCCTGTAATTAGATATTTATTTTCATAGATACATTTTCTATTTGTTAAGGTCTTAGAATTTTATTTATTTTAGAATCAGCACTGATCATTCAATTAAAAATAATAATGATAATAATAAACTATTCCACAAGACAATTCAGTTAAGATTTTTAGTGTTGATTTTTTGGATTGTTTTAAATTTAAAGACTGAAATACCTCTCTCATTTGCCACAGGTGGCCCATTCTGTCCTGAGTGGAAAGGATCAAGGTTACCCAAAGGCAACTAGTTACCCCTTTTCTGAAGGTATGGCTGGAGACGTCAATCAGAACAATGCCACTTCTTTCTCCCAAGCATTGATGTCAGAACTAGGTGGGTTAGGTCTGTCCGAATACATTTATGATAGATTTATGTGTATCATTGATCATGCTGTGGTTGGTCAGTATATAAATGATATAAATGAAATATTCTTTCATTTGGGGATATTTATATCTTCAATGGGTTTCTAAAAATTTCTTGACTGTCAAGGATATAGATCTACATCAACAGGCATTACTAGAACCAGAGGTTTTGCTTTACAAAATCTGTGATTTAAGTAACATGTTACAGTAAAGAAAGTAAAGGTCTGAGATGATATAATTTGTTTGAGGGATGTGTCAATTCCATGGTTAAACCAATGATCCACAAATTATTTTTTGCAGCATTGTACTTAGTTAATAGATAAAAATAGGAAATAGTAAGTCATAAAAAATGTAAGCTGGTTAGATTACATCCTCCTTAACCCTTTACACCCCAAGCATTTGAACAGAAAAACACCTTCATTTCCCCAAGGCAAGGGAGATAACTCCGCAAAATGACCGACTTGATATATTTTAAAAATAATTTAAAATAGTAAATATTGATCAAATCTTATGATTTTTGTGGCAAATTACAGGGAAATGAATGAATTTTATTTGATTATCAAAACTTTTACAATAAAATAAAGGGTTTTATTGGAAAAATTACTTATTTACACAATGCATTTTTCCATATTGTCCTCACTCAAAAAGGTATTTACAGACTTTCATGATAGCTATTAAAGCAGAGACCCTTGCATAAATGTATTTTGCAAAGCTCACAACCAAATACAGTTTCAATTGAGCAGCCACTATCTGTTTTTGATTGGTTTTTTTGCACACCAATAGCAGCTGTCATGCCCTAGACGTGTTTGTCTTTGATTAGCATATAGATTAGTTTGCTTAGCTAGATGTACAATAAATTCATCTGTGATAAACAGACCGAAATAGTCAATTGGTTCTGCATTGTCGGCAAGTCATGAATAGGGCCTATTGATTGAGAAAAGTCTTCTAAATCTACTTCTGACAGCTGATCAGTCCAATCACTGGCTCAATTTTGGGGTAAATTTTCCATTTCGAAGTCAGATTCATCACCCGAGTCACTAGAATTACCTGAGATGTCATTATCATTCTCACCAGGAGGGTTATAATCGATGTCAGACCCACTGTCTTCATCAGAT
>JARDUL010030198.1:0-12789 GCA_030265205.1 Dirona pellucida | reverse complement strand
CATTCTATCCTCTTGCATCCGGTGAACGTGGCCGTACCACCTCAACCTTCCTTCTCGGATCTGGGAGGTGATATCTCAAACACCAAGCCAATGTCGAAGCTCGTCTATCGAGGACGTCTGGTCATTGCAGATCCATCTCAGCATCTGACCATCCGTTCGCTCGAATCATTGAAGTTATTCACATACTCCGATTTTTACTCAAGTGTACATAGCTTCAGTATGTCACCATTATCAATTACTATTGTATTGTTTATCCATGCATGCACGAAGCTGTTCAATCACCCTTACTTTTTTCCAAAGGAGGCGAGATGGCAGAGAGGCCGGCTAGGTCTCTCATTGTCAAAGTCGTGGGTTTGAATCCTATTCGAGTCAACTAGTTGTTTTTCTGGTGCAAGAAACTTTACTCCAATTGCCTCACTCGACCCAGGTGTAGAAATGGGTGCCAGCTTACAGCTGGGTAATTAATCTGTGATCAATAGGCCAGCGTCCTATCCAGAAGGGTGACATAGTCACATGCACTCTCTCCTTTTCACGGGAAAACGGGATAAATACCAGCTCTAACTCTAATGGGCTTTTCTTAAGGACTTTACTTTTTTTTCCAAATACAAAGAAAATATGTACAGCCATAAATTTGTCACTAAGACGAGACTTGCTCGAGATTTCAGATTGCAGTCGTTCGTGTTATATATATAATGTGTTCCAGTTTTCCGTGACAAAGTAGATGTTGACTAAAAAAATTCCCTTGAACATAATTAATATAAATACGAAGGAAAATGTTGCGGTTGTTTAGAAACAATAAAATTGTGCATTTTATTCATATTTACATAAGGCATAAACAGACATAAACATTCTAATTTCATGGAACAAGTCTGAATAAAAATGTGCAGAGATATAAAAGACAAAAAAATTCCTGTACCCAATAATACATACGATAATAAAAAACTAAATAATACTAATAATAATACTAATACTCATAATAATACTGATAATAATAATAACCATAATAATACTACTAATAATAACAATAATAATAATAATAATAATAATAATAGTAATAACAATAATAATAATAACAATGTACATTTATATAGTGCTTATTCACAATCATCACCATGCGCTTTACAGTAGCGCATTTGCCACGAGAAAGCAACGGAAAACACAAAACACTTAACATCCCACGCTGCCTCATGTTAGGCGCAGATACAATTTTTTGGTACAAGGGCAAGGCTGTTTACAACCGAGGATAGTAGAGTAATAGTAAATACAAAACATGAAGATAGCGGTGTAGCTTCAAGTGATAAACAACGATCAAAGACTGAAACACTCCAGATTTTGGTATCAGCTTTTTGTGCTTGAAGCTTTACCATTATTTTCATTAGCATTCTTTTTACTTGAATATAAATGAAGAGGGAGCGGGCACTGATTGTCTAGTAGACAGAATAATAGTGAGATAATGTAACGGTGCCAGTGAGAGACAAGAACAGAATATAAAAAAGACTTTCGTCGACCGGGGGGAATCGAACCCATGCCTGCCACGGCAACACCAGCCCCCTACCTCTGAGCTAATCCGCCACGGCAACTCTGCCTCACAGTGAATAGATAACCAGCCCACTACCTCTGAGCTAGTCCTTGGTGTGGCGGATTAGCTCAGAGGTAGTGGGCTGGTTTTTCTGTTCACGGTGAGGCGGTGTAGCCGTGACAGGCATGGGTTCGATTCCCCCGGGCGACGAAAATCTTTTTTCTATTTTCCGATCTTGTCTCTCACTGGCACTGTGTCATTATCCCACTATCATTCTGTCTTTTATTTGAACATCTTGATTCTGAGAAAGTCTCAAAGATTTACAACGCTGTGCCCGGCACGGTGTCAGTGATGGTCAGTGTCAGGATACGGCCAGTCCAGTTGCTATCAGAGGTCTGCCTAGGTCAGCTTGACCGTCTCGTCCTTGGTCGGGTCCAGAAAGTCCTTGTCCCTCATGTCCGTCATGTTGTCACAATCCAAGATGGCCGAATTGGGGACCTGGAGATGACAGAGAAAGGATGGATGATGACCGCTGGTGGTCACATGACTGGTAATATATACACACAGAAATATTCGAGGATGGGTGGAAAGGGGAGGTGGTGGGGGGAAACAAAGATAGATGACCTGCGCACCATATTCACAGTCCTTGCGTAAACTGTCAGCACATTTTGGCACAATCCTATTTGAGGTCATTTAAAAATCAAATACATACTACACAAAATATGACGTAATTAAATTATAGTGATTAGCGAGTGCACAATAGCGTCTTATCACGTTAACGTATGCGTGAATGAGTACCCAGCTACAAGCCGAGGAAGATAATATCAGTACGTTAGTATGACGGCATGCTTCCAATGGGATACGGCAAGGATACCGCCTGAAGGGAGTCAAATGAGGAAAAAATATGAAGAGAGCTTTTCCCAAGGACTCAACATCAACAGCTTCTGCTACTTGGAGATCAACATTCATCAAATAAGATTCATATTTTGAACGATACAAAGATTTTGGGAAACAATATGTAGAAAGTCTTTCCCAAGGACTCAGCACCAAATAGCTTTAGCCAGGATTCGAACTCGGGATGCCTTGATCTTGATTCGTCTAGCCTAACCACTCAGCCACCAACAAAAATTACTGTAAATATTGTATGAAAATAAATGGAGAGGGAGCAGGCGTGGTTTCGATTCCCCGGTCGATAAAAATCTTTTTTCCATTTTCTGTTCTTGTCTCTCACTGGCACTTTTACTTTACATTATCCCACTATCATTCTATAAATATTGCATGAAATATATATATATAGAATATAGAAAACACCAGATAAAAGTTGCCTACATCAACGGAGGACAGAGCAATATGGAAGAAAGAGGTCATGCACATCCGACTGAGGCCCATGGAGTAAGTACGCAAGTAAGTAGAAAATATAAAGATTTGAGTACGCCAAAAACCAGTTTCTGTTTGCTACCTTGTCCAGAGGTGTGTAGTGGGGGTGGTGGTGTGTTAACACAGGGTTGTTGCTGGCACGGTTGTAAGCACACAGGAAGGCCCATCGTCGGTGTGGGCTGCTGTTGGCATTGCTGGTGTGTAGCAGGTTAGAGTGGAAGAACAGTGCGTCTCCTGTCGAGGGATTTGGGGGGGGCATTATCATTATATTTATTTGCTTGGTAGGAATCGAGATTATGAATAAAGAACTGCAACTGCTGAAATTCCTGTCTTAGTACTAATAATAATAATAATAATAACAATAATAATAATGATAACAATAATAACAACAACAACAACCACAATAATAATAATAATAATAATAATAATAATAATAATAATAATAATAATAATAGTTTATTTACAGAGCGCCTTTCGTCAAGACCTCAAAGCACTTTACATAAACAGTTAAAATACATCAAACCACTCATACTCATTGCACAACAAACCACTTAAACACCACTTGGGACTGAACATAGAGCTGCTCATCATCAAAGTTTTCTTCTTGGCATTGTTTGAATATGGACAGAAGTAAAAAACATAAAATACACCCCAAAAAAATAACCAAACAAATTAATAATTTCTTCAGAGCCTTTTTTTGATTGGACCAGAACAGCTGTTTATGTGTGAGTGAAACTCACCATTTTCTATCCATATCCATGAATTTTTTAATATTATTTTTTATCAAAATGCACATTGGTGTTCAGCCTTTCTTTCTTTACCTGCAATCTCATTTCTACCTTTTGGTGTAAGGTTATGCGAGGTGACCTAGTGGTTAGGACAGCAGACTCTCATGGCGAAGGTCGTGGGTTAGAATCCTATCACTGCCACTTCGTTGTTTTTCTTGGGCACGAAAATTTACTCCAATTGCCTCACTCCACCCAGGTGTAAAAATGGGTACCAGCTTACAGCTGGGGAAGTAATCTGCGATAGACCAGCGTCCTATCCAGAAGGGTGACGTATTGTCACTCAGTCCGCTACGGAAACCGGGATAAGCACCGGCTCTATGGGCCTCATGGCTCGAAAGGACTTTACTTTTTATGCGAGGACAAACTTTTGCCATTGATCTCTATCCACAGTCTTCATCTGCACCCCCTCTTTTCTATCACCTCTGATACTGATATTGTTTCTTGCCATACTTTCTACAAGAAAGTATGGTGTTTAACCCTCTTGTCAAATGCACGATAAGATCTCATTTGATGCCAGGCCCAGAGCCCCCGACTGTCGTCAAAACAAAATAAAACAAAGTATAATTTCTACCACTTCCTTCACTACTAACAATACTAGTATTTCTGTTATCATTTCTATTTTAGGATTATTACGGGTCTGCGCACTGATGCCTTTTGCCTTGTAGACTGTCCTCGATCCAGACTCAGAGCTGGTCCCTACACTGTGTATTTACGGTTATGAAGGGAACTGATAACAAACGAGGTTACTACAAGAGTATTATTGGTACATTGTAATGTATTTTGATGTTATCTATAGTATAGCACCTTGATGATTTGTTGGTATTATATATTTTATCCATGTCAGTAAATAATAATAATAATAATAATGATAATAATAATAATAATAATAATAATAATAATAATAAATGATAATAATAATAATAAGAAGAAGAAGAAGAAGAAGAAAAAGAAAAAAAAGAAAAATGAACAAGTGAATTTTACTTTTTTAAAATCAATTTTAATCAAAATCTACCCAAGCATGAATTAAAGGCTGACCACCTACCTGGTTCCAATTCCACAAAGACCAAGGGTAAGACCTTCTTCAACTCCTCGACCCGATGGAGATCGGCCCCTGTCTGACCCCCGACCATCAGATGTTCGATGCGGCCACACTTGTGGGAACCTTGCAGGATCTGGCGACGAGGCAGAGTCAGATCACGATTTTCACAGTCATAATATAGTTCAAACTTTTTGTTCAATAATAATAATAATAATAATAAAAATAATAATAATAAAAATAATAATAATAATAATAACAATAATAATAACAATAATAATAATATCATTTATACAGCGCCTTCCCTTATTAGCTCAAGGCGCTTTACAACAGCATTACAATGACATCAATACATAAAACCATAAGAGGACTGGACGAGAGGACTGGACGCAACACAGACCCAGAGGCGGGAAATTAATAGAAGACCCAACAATTGTACCTCTTCCGGGCTTTAAAACACACAACCGACATCAATGGACAACGTCTAACAGAATCAGGTCCAGACATGGCAGAACAACGGCCAGTTTATATCGTTGGGGCTACCAAACATCGTCAGCCTGTTCAGCATGCGGCGCCCCACACCAAGACATGGACCACACGATCCTGCACTGCCCCGCTACAGCACCGCCAGGGGGCTACAAAATGGTCCACGAGGCTGCGGAGGAATATCTGCAGTGGCTGGACGAGAATGATGTGGAGCGTTTGTTTGTTTGTACAAGTACAGGCTCACAGACTTTACATATAATTTATTGTCCCTTAGCAGGTCGTGTCATTCAATATCCTTCTCAAGTCGCATCGGCAGCACACAGTTTAGACGCCTGTTAGGCTCGTCATACTAACACTAAAATACTGACAATATCTTTCTCTGCCTGTAGCTGGGTACTCATTCACACCTGAGTCAAGTGTAGAAAAATGTGTAGAGTATTTCCCAAGAATTCAAACAACTAGTTTAGTTCCTTACCTGTCCTTTTCGTACGAAAAAAAGAGAAGAAAGGGGGGAAACTACTAATGTCACATTTCCAATATTTTTTCGTGCAGATTAGTGCACACTTCCTGACATGTGAGTTTTGTCCACTTAGAAACGGCAATACAATAATGACAAAGAATATATTATGTGACGGAGTTACAACAATTTTATGCCACTATATCTTCAACAAGAGCAAACATCATAATTTAATCTCAAAGGCATTTGTTCAAGGGAACTAGGATATCAATCGACGGCATCTGCTTCGGGAGAGGAAGTCGTCTGTGGCCTTCTAAGAACGGTTACTCCCACTTTCTACTAACTCCTCACCTGAAGGCAGCCATTTTCTTTCCAACATTTGTCGATGGCGATGAAGACGGTCATCATGTCTGGAAACAGGCAGCCATTTTTGTACCAGTAGCTGTTGATACGAGCAGAACACGGTTAAGACATGTCTGACTCTTTAGTAAATGAATATATATAAATGTCTCGCAAGGAGGCGAGATGGCAGAGTGGTTATAGGACAACAGACTCTCATGGCGAATGTCATGGGTTTGAATCCTATCCCAGTCACCTTGTTGTTTTTCTTGGGCGAGAAACTTTACTCCGATTGCATCATTCGAACCAGGTGTAGAAATAAGTGCCAGCTTATAGCTGGGTAAGTAATCTGCGATCGATATATCTATAAGCTACTTGAGCAACTATAAATACATCAGCTTTATTTATGCACCTATTTTGTTTTCACCATCAAAAGAGGAAAGGACGAGCTTTGACCATATACCCAATGATTCCATATACAGACGTTCGATCTCAAAGACTCATTTAAGGAGGCATGAGAGGTCAAAACATTGCTGCACTCTACTTTGTCCACGTCCATAAGAGCACTTTGTCTTGAGGATAATATATTTTGAAAATAGGTTGATAAAACCCAAGCGTCAGTTGCAGTGCAGTGCTGCAATGTAGCCAATAGGATTCAATTTCAGTAAGTACAACATTATGTCAGGGTTAGGGCAATGACTCACAACAAACTCATACTCACAACAACAACAACAACCATGACTCTCCACAAAACACACACAACAACAACAACCATGGCTCTCCACAAAACACACACTCACACAACAACAACAACCATGACTCTCTACAAAACACACACTCACACAACAACAACAACCATGACTCTCCACAAAACATACACTCACACAACAACAACAACCATGACTCTCCACAAAACACACACTCACACAACAACAACAACTATGGCTCTCTACAAAACACACACTCACACAACAGCAACAACCATGACTCTCCACAAAACACACACTCACACAACAACAACCACAACCAACACCACAATCACTACCTCACCCATAGTCCTGGTGCCACACATGTTTTCCTCCAGTAAAGGATTCCTTCATCATCAGCTTGGTGTGGTAGTGGTAGACCTCTCCACCAAGGAGCTGGGACCAAAGAGATTCACAATCATGACAATACATTCACAAATCATGACAATACATTCACAAACATTCACAAATCATGAATATACATTCGCAAGTCATGAATATACATTCACAAATCATGAAAATACATTCACAAATCATGAATATACATTCACAATTCAATGACAATACATTCATAATAATTATTATTCAACTTATTCAGTTGTATAAAACCGTTCAAAGTTTTAACAATATCTGCTATAAAGATTTTTAGATTTGTTAGGCTCAGTGCAATGTAGGCAATTGGAGTGAATTTTCTTGATCAAGGAAAAAGAAGAAAAAAAAAGTCTGAAAGCTGACTCAATCATCAGCGAGGTCAGTTCAATGTTTAACCTCTCCCCCGCTTACTTGGTATATCTGAAAAACCTCTTCCTCAGTATTGTCACCCTCATCCCCTTCATGTTTCATTCTTTGTCGCATCGGTTGTTTAGTGGAAAGGCTACTCGACTCAAAGACTGCAGTATGTTCAGTCCTTGGGAAAGACGCTTTACATACATTTCTTCCTCACTCGACTCAGGTGTAGATGATCGATGAGTATCAAGCTACAGGTAGAGGAATATATTATAGTCAGTACGTCATCATGACGAGCCTAACAGGCTACTCTACTAAATGCCTCCTAGAGAGTTGAGAAGAATATTGAATGACACGGCCATCTGGGGGATAAATTATGTAAAATCTGAAACCTATACTTGCTCACAGGTACAGACCATAAACTCATCCTTATCTTTGTCTCCCCTGCCCACCCGCACCCCGACCCCAAACCAAACCCATCAAACCCACTTCCTGTGCGGTGTTGACCACCTTCTCACACCGTCCGACCATTCCCGTCACATCATGGCCTGGGTGGTTCCACAAACACAGACGACTTTTACGATTTTCTCCGTCGTTGATCTGGAAAACGAAACGTCAAATGATGGACATAATAAAATAATAATAATAATGATAATGACAATAATGATAATAATAATAATGATAATGACAATAACAATAATAATAATAATGACAATAATAATAATAATAATGATAATGACAATAATAATAATAATACTACAATATATTTGAGTCTTTTATCAAACAAAAATACATATCTGTCAAAAATGAGCCAATAATGACTCACTAACCCTAACCCTAAAACTGACTTGTTTTCATTTTTTTTCATATTCTTCCTATATTAGATGTATATTGATAAAGGGGAAACCCGAAACGTTTGATTTACTGTCGATTGTTTATTATGGAAGCCTGCTTTCACTACATACCCATTATATACACTTACACACACTACACGCCACCAATGTTGGGTTTTTTTAGGATAACTTACACTTACACACACTACACACCACCAATGTTTCCTAGGGTAACTTACAGTTACACACTACACACTATACTATTTATTAGATTAACTTACACACACACACACTACATACTACCAAAGATTACCGTGTATGAGTGCTTGGTCAGTGCGTCAGTTCCTTCCAGACATTCTGACACTTTCTTCAATTCATCTTTGTCCAGCAAGCCCCTGTGGAATTAACGGATGTCATTGACCATTTGTCATCACCACCATAAGTACTACAACATTCATACAATAAACAAGCCTTTTTCAATGGAGAAAAATAACAGGAGGTGCTGGGTCAGGGTCAGGCAATTAAAAACCCAGAGTCAAAGCAGTTCCCATAACTGTAAGAATAAATGAAGAGGGAGCGGGCACTGATGGCCTAGTAGACAGAATGATAGTGGGATAATGTTACAGTGCCAGTGAGAGACAAGAACAGAAAATATAATTTTTTTTCATCTTCAACAAGGGGAATCGAACCCATACCTACCACGGCAACCCCGCCTCACCATGAATAGAAAACCATCTCACTACCTCTGGGCTAATCTTAAATGAAAAGCTGGACAATCACTTCCCCTCCACCAAATTCAAAATCAATCAACCATACCCCTTCCTTTCCCTTAGTCTGAGCGTGTGAGCAGGTCAACACTGTCTTAATTTCATAAAGTGATAACTCAATGCATACTTTGTCTCATTTTAATTGCCTAAACTGGTTGCATATTTTTTGCAATTTTTTTGGGTGCAAAATTTACTATTTTTGGTTGCAAAATTTGGGATTTTCTTCATGAAATTTGGGGAAGTAATTTTGCAAATTTGGGGAATTAATTTTGCACAGAAATCATGTTGGTACAGTTGACCTGTTCACACACTCAGACTTAGGGAAGGGAAGGAGTATGCTTGTTTGATTTTGAATTTGGTGGATAAAGTTGCCACATTTGTCCAACTCCTCCTCACAGACTTTGGAACTGCTCTGGACTTTTTTACTGTGCCTAACCCAGACACACCACCTCTTGTACTTGTTATTTTTCCCTCATCAAAGAAGTCTTCTTCTTTTTCGATCACATTTATTATTGATTACACCTAAAGTCCTGCCTTCTTTATAGTATAGACTTGACTGTCTTCTTCAAGTCCTCCAGGCTTCCAAACAGTTTTTCTTTGATTGTCTTATTCTTATCCTCGGAGAGTCAAAGAAGGCTTGTTTATTGTATGAATGTTGTAGTACAGGTAGCCTATATAAAGAAAGGCAAATACTCAAGATATAATAAATCTTAATAACAAGTCTTTTCAGAGGCCCAGCTCACATTATAATGTATTATAGCAATCATAATACGTGGGGCTATTTTTTCAAACATTGGATCTATTTAATAAGAATTCCTGTCATGATGTCATGACTAACGTCAAGTGGTTATGGTGCTGGCCTTGAGATAGTGAGATCCTGGGTTCAAATCCTGACTGAAGCCACCGATGTTGAGTCTTACTTTCCGAAAGACTCTTTACAAATCATTTTCTCGTTCGACTCTGGTGTGAATGAGTATCCAGCTTCAGGCAGAGACAGATATTGTCAGTTTGCTAGTATGATGCAGTCTAACAGGCTAGTCTACTGTATGCTTCAAAGGGAGTTGAGAAAGATATTGAATGACACGGCCTGCTTGGGGGACCAATGATCTTAAGTCTATGAGTGTGAGCCCGTACGAGGATACAGAACTATAAACCTAACTTTGTCTTAATATATCTTTACCTTACAATGATGTAGCCTGCCTCCTCAAAGGCATCTTTCACCGCATCGGTCACAGCAAAGCTATCATCAGTGAGGGGAAATTCTGAAAGACAGGAAGGTATAAAATGTTTCCTTAAATTTTATCTCTTATCATTCAGCAAATATAATTTCTGTGCTTGAGCTAGGTCATGTCAGGGACCCGGTGGTGCAGTGGTTAAGTCACTTGCCTTTGGGTCACTGGCGAACAAAACCATGCTCTTAGCTTAGGAGGAGTCCACTCGAGCAACCGTGCATTTAGACTTATACTTATAGATTAGAGGGGTAACTTTAAATAGAAAAAAAGTGGTTTTAGTCCAAACCGTGCTCTTAGGCGGAGACTAATGTGTATAGATATTGAGATTGTGTCTACAGAGTTAGAGTTAGACAAGAAGACTATACATCCCAGACTCAAATATGACTCATACTCATATATATTAATATTATATACTTTACTCTTCAGTTCTTCAGGTTATTCTTTAGTCTAGTTGACAGAATGATAGTGGGATAAAGTAACAACAGTGCCAGTGAGAGATAAGAAAATCTTTTTTCTATTTTCTGTTCTTGTCTCTCACTGGCACTGTTACTGTGTCACACATTATCCCACTATCATCATTTGGTTTTAGTCTACTACTACTGCAACTGGACCCTCGCCTTCCCTTCATTGCCCGCTCCCTCTTCATTTATTGTCTTCAGTCTAGATAGGCTTTGACGAGAGATATATATCTACACAATCGAACTTTGGCCCCTAAAATGTCGTCATTCATTAAACTAATACGTTACCTTTAATAATAGACATAACTCTGTGCTAGGAATACAATTAGATAAAACAGAATCAGTCAAATCTTCACTAGGACTTCACTTTACCGTCATGGCCATGGTGGTTTATGAAAAATAACAAAATCACGTGAGTGCTAAAATTAGACACGCCCGTGCGACCGGAGAAAACTCTAGGGTGCGACGTGGACACCATCGTTGATCAATATTATAAACAATAATAATATTATAATCGAAGGAATGATGGCTGTCGGAAGCTAAAATTCCGAGTAACAGGTGTGCAAACAACAAAGAAAAAAAACCACAACAAAACACCCCAACCAAACAAAACAAAAAACAAAAAGCAAACAACAAACAAACAAAAACAAACAAACAAAAAAAGCAAAAAATAAGAAGAAAAATGGTATGCAGCTCCATGTCTATAACAAGTAGAAAAACCCCAAAACAAACAAAATAAAACAATAAACATCAATAACAAACACACAAAAAACACAAAACAGAAACAGGCAAGGTAAGCACAAGCAGGCAGTATTATAATGTTTGTGTGTTCTGAGCGAACCCGACTGAGGGACGTCCGTTGTTTTATTGTGTACTTAGTTTTAGGGCGGCCACAGGAAGGATACTTACGCCTTCTATTACTTACAGGCGCCGCACCTCGCGGCGCCTTTCTTTTCAGATGACTATTCATATAGAACGCTTTTTACCGCTCTTCTCATCTTGCTTTGACACTGGCTGACCTTGTTTTGTGTCGTGTGCTCCTGTGTGTATAAATCACTGTACCAAATTATCATTACCATTTTGGTAGTTTAAAAAAAAATAAAAATATTATTGAAGAATATCGAATTCTGCTCGAATCTTGCCTTAATTTTTGGGAAGTAATCTGAGATAGACCAGCGTCCTATCCAGAAGGGTGACGTATTGTCACTCAGTCCGCTTCACGCTACGGAAACCGGGATAAGCACCGCCTCTATGAATGGGTCTCATGGCTCTAAAGGACTTTACTTCATATTACCTTACTGGACTCATGTGTGAATAAGTTATGCCCAGCTACAGCCACAGAAATATTATATCATTGTCAATATGTTAGTATGATGAGCCTAACAGGATGCCCTACTGCATGCTCCCCATCGGAGTTGAGAAGGATATTGAATGGCATAACCTGCTGGGGGATGATAAATGATGTAAAGTATAATAGCATGGGCTGTACATTTACAGAGATACAAACTTTAAACCTATCTCTATCTCTATCTTCATGTTATCGAATTCGTTTCATGCATACTGGTCCCATAATAATAACGTGACGTGTTTATACATCAACAAAACGAAGAACAATATTGTGACAATAACAAACAAACAAAAAGAAAAAAAGAAAAAAAACAAAGAAAAAAAAAGAAAAATGGTATACAGCTTCATGACCACAACAAGTAAAAAACAAAACAAAACAAACAAAACAAAACAACAAAGAACGTTTAAGGTCTCCCCTTCATCAACTAACAAACACACACAACAAAACATAAAACAGAAACAGACAGATGGACCCGTTATTGGTTCATTTAATGTTTATGAAAAAAGAAGGAAAATGGTGAATATCTAGCTCCAATTGTAAAGTAAAGTCCTTTAGAGCCATGAGACCCATAGAGGCGGTGCTTATCCCGGTTTCCGTAGAGTGAAGCGGACTGAGTGACAATACGCCACCCTTCTGGATAGGACGCTGGTCTATCGCAGATTACTTCCCCAGCTGTA
>JARDUL010029976.1:0-12800 GCA_030265205.1 Dirona pellucida | reverse complement strand
TCTCTCTCTCTCTCACACACACACACACACACACACAGAGAGAGAGAGAGAGAGAGAGAGAGAGAGAGAGAGAGTGTGTGTGTGTGTCTCTCTCCTCTCTCTATTAAATTGCCTTCAAAGTTATTGATTAGACCCAAATATTCAATTCTCATCCAACCCAATGATTTGTCGCCGTATATTTTCCAGTTCATCCACAATCTCAACAAGCTGAAGAGATTCCTAAAACAGGCAGAATTGGACCACTATGCTTTGTTTAGGTAAGAGTAAGAGAATGCTTTACAATCTTCCACAATTGTTCATTGAATGTTATGGTAGCGTGCCATTGGTGACCAAGTGTGCAACTTGGCCATGTTACACAATACAATCTCATACAGTCATACAATGTTTATGTTTTTGTATGCAGTGTGGCAAAGTCTTCAAACAACCTGAAAAGTTCAGGTATATCTAATTTGCAACCTCCATTCAACATTATTGATCAATATTCTTGACTTGAAATGATTGTCTGCTGAAAATTCAAGCAATGTGTTTATAGGTCCAAGTGGCATCTCTTTATCTTATGCTTTAATGACTGGTAGCGTTCATTTTTGTTGTTTTTAGGGTTCCATTCCTGATTTCCTATAATACGGTAATCAAACAGTGTAGGGACCAGCAGAGTGTGGGTGGGGGGCGGCGGAAGACAGTGCTCAAAGCATAAGGAGTTAATATGCAGACCCAGATAAAAATTTATCGAGATAGGCACAATTCTGTGCCCTACTCTTACGAATGACCTAATACAGAGTTGAGAATTATATAGATCAAGAGTTATAAGGCAAGCAGGGGATCAGCCCACTGAGCCAATAAACCTTTTTTTGGTACAAGAATCAATGTACTGTTTAATATTCATATTTTGAAGCAGACATTATATTGTAGCCTCAGGTTTGCACTCACCAACTGTAGAAACGTTGGAAATTTTAACAAAGAATCTAAAAAAATTCCTTCTATTTCCAAACATGCAGAGCCCTGTCGTACCTGAAGAAATGTGGCTGCGGCAGTTTGATATTACGCTACGTCAAGTTGGATGCTGGTTCTGAGACTAAATCTGTTCTGACGGTACTGGAGAGTTTCATCGCGTCCACTGGACAGATCTTAGCATGAGTCTGGAACCTCACACGCACACGGACTCTAGCCCATACACAAACCCATTCCATTTCCATACATTTTGGTCATGTTACATAATTTTTTGACGACACGATAGTCTTTATTTATTGATTTCAGCTTTACGACTATGTACTCACATTTAGTTTATGCTCTTATTTTATCATTACAATATTCCTGAAGTATTCAAATTTAAAGAACCAGGGTTTTCTTTTTCATTTACACAATATTTTATAACCTCAAAAAAGCAAATTCCAAAAGTAATCAATATTTTTGTTTCTAATCGTTTTTTGTTTTTTTTGTTTGATGTTTTTTTGTTTGTTTGGTTTTTTGTTAAGGTTTTTTGGGGGGATTTTTTGCTAGTCTTTTTTTTTTACTTTGTTTTTGTTTTGGGTTTGATGTTTGCTTGCTTTTTGGATTTGTTATTTTTTCAATGGGAAGGGTTGTCTTGTTTTGGTTTTTTTATAAACTGATTAACAGGAGCTTCATAGTTGTTATGAATTGAGATACACTTTATGTAATCTATGAAATAATTACGTGTATATTATACATAATATGAATGTATTTGTATGTATTAGTTTTATTTCACTGACTTGTTTACTCGCATTATGCAATGGTTGGTTTGAACGGGTTGTGAAAATGTTTTTGAAAATATGGTCCACTCTGCTTGAAATCAAAACTCGACGGAAATGGAAAAATAGTTGCAATCATCCAAAGTTGTAATTAAGCGGCAGCACTAAAACAAGAGCTTTTAATTAGATGATGATGACCTTTCCCCTCAAACATTTCTAGGGGTTCAAGACACTATTGGGTTTTCAATCTTAGGTGTGTCACATGACAGAGAGGTGTTGACAGGTGTTAATGTGTTTTTATCGTTTTACTGTGTGAATGCTGAATTGAATTTTATTTTATGTCTTTGAAAAGTCAATTAGTTGGTCAAGTCTAAACCCAAGGGGTTGTGAATAACTGAAAGAAGTTGCAAGTTGTAATTAACCAGTAAAGTTTCTACAAAGCGTTAGTTCTGCTTTTGGTGGGAGAGGTGCGTTGAAGTGGATTGCGTTTAAGCAGAGTGGACTGTATGTGATTTCTCTGAACTGAGACCTGCCTTAGTCAAACATTTAGTCAAGATTTTCTTCTCAGAGATTGGCAGCTTGTCAAACAGGTTGTTAACACCTTGGTAGCTCTCTATGACCCACGTTTATGACCCACTTCTATGACCCACGTCTATGACCCACTTCTATGACCCACGTCTATGACCCACTTCTATGACCCACATCTTCATGTCTCACGACCAGACCAAATAAGTTACAAGTCAAAGTTTCGATATCTAAGAAACAGTCCAGTAAACCATTTTCTTCCCAAGACAGATCTGAAGCTGTAAATATACTTGAAAGTGGCTTACTACTACTACTGTGGATTGGTTATCGAGGAACCGGGCGAGCCTCTCCTTGCTAAGCGGAAGTTTGAATGTTTCACTGTGGTCTATTTGAATTGCTCAAGCCTAGAGCAGTTGACACAGTCTTTGGGAAGTAAATTCCAATATTTGAGAGAGCGAGGCACAAACACGGCTATCTGGGCATACTTACGCATCAATATGGCAACGCACAAATACTAGCTGCAAAATCTGTTTGTCACTTGATGAAGGGAAAGATTAGCTTTTATGATAATATACCAATAACTCCATATGCCAAAATTCTGACTTCCAACTCATTTGGACTGGTCGTAAGACATAATAGCTAATTCAAATTCTATTGACTTCATTCTACACAATGCCTGAAATTTATTCATGAAGAAATATGTTGATGATATTTTTTTCATCTAACTTACAATCCCCCTTCCCCAGTATTTGGTGCAATACATTCAAATCATTAGGGGAATGTATTACAATGTCATTTTGATACTTGCATGTTTACAATTAACTCTGTAGGACAATTTTATATAATATTGTTGTTTGTTGGATCTACTGTATGTATGTCAATTGTACTATCGATTGTCTTAGACACGGACCTGCCAACTCTAGAATTTAAAAAAAACTGTAAAGTTTACTATGAAAACCTGGGAATTGTCACCCAAAAAAATGGGCAAATTAAAAAAAAAATGGCATAACATTGACTTTTGGTAAGTTAGAGCGAAATATTGGGCAAAAAAACCCTCTGATTTTTATCCCAAAACCTGTAAATTGTCTTAAAACCTGGGATTCTCCCTTGTTGGATTCATTGGCAGGTCTACAGACATATCTAGTGACGTATCACTCATAATGCATCACCTATTCGCCATCCCCATACTGACAACATTACATACATCAAAATATGTTATTATATGTGACGTGGCCACTCAAAATGATGTGAATAATGAAATATTAGAAAAATGTATGAATTATCATCAGTGACATTTGGTTACTTTTTTGCTCAGAAAAGAAAGGTTTTCACGAGATGCTAATAACGCCATATGCCAAATTCCTGACATTATGCGACTTAAAAGGACTGGCCGCATCACATATAGTATCTTCCCCATTAATCAGATTTGTTTAATGCTAAGTGCAATATACCAGTTTTTCTTTATGCATGTCTTCTTATAGTAGATTTGATTATTGACAAGATTCAGTCATTAAAATATTACACAATTATTATTTTTCCCTCGTACTCCTACATACTCCAAAATAATTACATTTCAGGGGACGTCACATCTTGGTGCATGCGATGTGTCATCAATTACACGATCACAAAGCATGCAGAATATTATATTATATATGCATTTATTTGAATTTGAGCATGTGTCAGAACTCTTTTTGCATCGTGTACGATTTTTAGGATTCTTTTGGTTTTCTTTCCTTTTTGCCACATGGCATGGCTCAGCTGGTAGCGAGTCAGTCTGCTGTTGTCGGCAAGGCGATGTTGCCGTGCAGGCATAAAGTTTGATTTCCCCTTTCGACAATCATTTTTCTTACCTGTTAATTCATTGTCTCTCTCTGGCACTGTAACATTTTTCTACTATGAGTAGGTTACATAAATAAATGTTTAATGTCCTTGTTTATCAGTTGTAACACAAGACATTGCGATAATGTAACTGATAGGGTACAACTGACATAACTATTACTAGGCATTTCCACACCTATATTTGCCAATGCACTTTCTTCTTTTTGTTAATAATTGTTTAAGTTATTTTTTCCTTATACTTATACAGTCCTCTTAATGTTAGAATGGTGGTAGTATCTTGTTTGTAGCTTATATAATAGATGTCCATGAAGTCATTTTCCCCTCCTTACCCGGTGTCCACACATTTAGCTACGAACTGGGCTTTTCAATTGCTTGACGTGTGGCCACTCCAACTATAATTCATACAACCATTATCACCTGTGGCTCAAAGCCCAGCTCGTAGCTGGAAGTGTGGACACCAGGTTAGTCAACTCTTGAAACTCAACTGTCAGTGTCACATGGTGGAACACAGGAATGTCCCTAGATGTCACATGCCTTTTTATGTTAACCAGCAAACTCTTTGACGGCTGTACCACCACAAAGGAGCATTTACATGCTTTAAACTTAGTACATTAAAACCGTGTTACGCCATCAACATTGGGATCAAATTAACGTTGACATTATGGTGAGAAACCTCAATAGAGTTACTTAACCGAATACGGCCTAATTCGTGCCATGGTGGGAAAAAATATATATCTTTAATAGCCTTGAAGCCCATAGAGCTGGTGCTAATCCTAGTTTCTGGCCAGGGTTCAGAATGATTAAAAACAGCTTGAAAAATATGATACAAAACAAAATCAAATGTCTTGTTTTTCTTTTGTTTCATATCATAATGTTTAGGCTCAATCACTCTTTTTTGAATATTTGTAAAGCAAATAGGTTTTAAACTCGAGTTGCTTTATCAACCTCCCATCTCTATATTTTAACATCAGATAGTTATAATTTACAGTATTAATTTCCTTAATTTGAATGGGGGGGGGGGGGGGTTTTCTCCATTTATTTGCCTCATGTGTTCGAAAACTCTGAATGGTATTTTTCAGTCTACTCCTTTCCCATTCAGGGACTGACATCTTGTTTGTCTCAAATTGTTTCACGGTTACAATTCTATATTTTTAAGTCTACGGTTTTCATTCCAAGTTAATATTACTAGACACACTCCCAAACGCTTAATTAATCCGAAATGCACGGGTTTGCAGTAATCATTTCAGATTAAACCATTTCCGAGGGAGATAAGTTGTCGTCTCACTTTGACATTACATTTCATGTCACAACTACCTCCCTTGTAAATGTAACCCTGGTGTGTGCGGCCTTTGGTTGCCTGTGTTTATGATCGCCATGTGGTTTTACATGTGTAAAACGCAGTGTGTATATTGAGTTGTACTAAGTCGAGTTTAATCTGGAAAAAAAAAAAGTCCAGGGAGGTATTTTTGGTTTAAACCAGTGAAATTTGTTACCAAACCAGATGAATTAGATAGGAAATGTTTTTGCGAAAAGCTTACCTCTCAGATAAGCACTAGTTTAGGACCAAGAGCTTCAGCTTAAGCTTTTTGGAGTGTGTTTTGATTTTAAATGTTGATAATAAAAAAGCTGAATTATTACTCTACCCAAGCATAATAACAATAATAATTATAGTAATAATAATGGGATGTGTTGTTTTTTATATTATTATATATAACTTACACTATGTTCATTGAATGTTCATATTGTGATGGTGTTGTCAATATTTTTTATTTTACATAAACTATTGTTATTTACCATATTCTGCCTAATTGTTAATAAATGCGCCACCTACTTTTTTGGTGATTTCTCTGCTGCCGGATGAGGCAAAATGGACTTTATAATACACAAAAACAAAACAAACAACAAAAAAGTTGTCTCATAGCTTAGCGAAATATACGATGCAAAGATGAACTGCGCCAAAGCAAAAGGCACATCCGTTAACATGATGCACACTTTTTAGATGTGTTTACCACCAGTGCTCATTGGTACAGTATTGACTTTTTGCATAGCAGCCCCTTCTGGATTTCACTCATTTGGCGCAACAATTAGGCAGAATAGGATGACCTATTTTCTGTGATGAGATATGTGAACTGATATATTATTCATACAATAAAACTCAAAGATTATAAATGTAGTATTGAAGCATGGAGTCCTCTTTGTTGGTGATGTTTCCTTGTTTGTACTTTGCTTTAGGGGTTGTTTTTTTTTTTGTTGACATGAGATCCTGGGTAGGGTACTTCAATCCTGGTAATCTTTGGCTGACGTTGAGTCCTCTATTTTTGACAGAGGGGATTTAAAAAATATAATTTGTTTTGATTTTTTGGGCTCTTAAATTTGTTTGTTGTGAGATCCTAGGGTCGCATCCTGGCAATGTTAGGCTGAACGTTTGATGGGGTTTTGAATTTAAATTTTTATTTTTTTTTGTTGATTGTTAGAATCCTGGCAATGTTAAGGCTCGACATTGAGGGTTTTTTTTTAAAGACTCCACAATATTTTCTCACTTGACTCTGGTGTTCATGCAGGGGTGAAGACTATAAACCCATCTTGTCTTCTCATAACGCAGCGTTTGTAAAGGTGGCAACATTCCCAGTCTTTTTTTAAAATTATAGCTGAGGGGGTTAAACACCAAGGCTACTGAAATGTTTGTTTGATTGTTAGCTAATCTAAACAACACTAAATAGTAAGTTCGTGAATAATGATATGAGGAAAATGATGCAGGGCCAAAAAGAGACAACAGGCAAGGATAGAAAAAGAATTCTGCTTTCAGCCGGGTAACTGATTGACTTGGAAGTAGAGTTTCTGTCTGCTGTTGTTGGTGAGGAGGTGGGAGGAGCTGATGCAGGCATGGATTCAATTCCCATTTTTTATATTCTTTTCTCAGATCTTGTCTAACATCTCTTTCGGGTACTGCAACATCATCATGCCAGCCCCCCATTCATTCTTGAACAATGGTGACCAAGGTAGAAGTGGAAAAGACTGCACAGATTAGAGGCCGATGGAGGAGAACGAAACAGGTGTTTCGAAACATGTCTAATCCCCTGCTTTTGTAACTCTGTTCAGCCTGTGTGTTTCCAACCATAGTTTTTGCCTTGCACTGTTCGACGCTGGTCATGGGGCTGCCCCCTCCATAAGTTCTCATGACAAAACAATCACCTAAAATCATGACCCAAACAAACCCCTTAGGTTGACAACCTGCGTCTAAACTTATCGGCCACCTAAAATATTAGTGAGAACAAAAATTATTTACTATTTTAAACTTTCTTTATCAAAAACCTGCGGTATCTTTCAGTATAAGGTTCAATAATTAGAAATATATTTCCTCCAAAAGACTTTTCTATCATGACTCCTTTTCTTTAAATCAGATAAGTAAACTTCTTTCCTTTCTACATTTTCTGAAATTACTTCCTCACCATATCTTCTTTAAAAAACTGCAATGGCAAAACCGAATCATTATCACATCTATCATTCTTATACATCCATGCATCCACAGGAACAATTTCAACAAAGTTCGACTGATCCCAAATAATTTAATGCAAATTGTGACCTAACTTCCTTCAATTGTCCGCTTCATATTAACCTTAATAGCATTAATAGTAATGATGATGACAACGACGATGATGATGATGATGATAATAACAGTAATAATAATAATATGCTTTACATTTAAAAGTAAAATCATGGAATAGCCGTCTCTTAAATATTTATCTTTCTCGAAGTAGAAATTATTCAAAAATTAAAATGTAACTTTTTATTAATTTCTTCAACCTGCGCGGGTGAAAACCCATACTATTTAAACAGAAAGATTGATTTCTCAGAGCACAAGTAAATTGGCACATAAATTTAAATATAAACGGAGTACAATAAAAATGTCATAATTCTAAATTTAAAAAAACATAAATCAATTCATAAAACTTTTTTTCTTTGTTCATTTTTTGGGTTGTTTTTATTCATATTTATTTGTTCCATTAAGTTTCATACAATGCAAACCGGAAAAGTTGACTAAAACATGTCGATGAATTAAACGCGTCATCTAGCAGTTTTCATCTCTCTTCATCACACAAGAGATGAAGAAGAGTCTTTGCTGCATTTCATATTATCAAAACAAGAAATGAAATGTTACAGATGGGTAACTCCACCGTATTGTCAAGCAAACAGTAAATAATTGCATTCAAAAAGTATCGTGGAAGCATCTGCTGACAAAGGTGTGGAAATATTTCCTGAGCTTGACTTTATTCAATACTAACAACTACTAATTTTTTTTTAAATGGTAAATGTAAGAGAGAAGTGAAAGACAGGCAAAATTATGAAATCATTCCTCCTATTGCAAAAAGATAATGGGAAAACTGTTGAATAACTTGTAACCTCAATCGCTAAAGGGAAAGAAAACTGTGAATGAAGACACTTCTAAGTACCTCAAAATAGAAGACAGTAACTTATCCATAATCTAGACACAGATAAAACATACTCAGTAGTTCTCCACCTAAGAGCACAATCCTCTGACCGAACTCTCAGGCGGAATTCAATTTGGTGAGATAAATGTACGGTGTGTGTAAAGGTCAATTCATTTCATTCAGGAAGCCAGAACATACAAGAAAACCAACTGAATATCACAGTTGAAACATAAAAACAATTGGTTTATACTCTTATATCAATAAAGAATACAAAACTACCGGTAGTTCAATCATTCATTTAGTACAATGCACAAACCTTTCAAAATATTATTGAAAATAATATTTTTCGAAGTTTTGGAACATATTTTTTCTCAACATACGAAAAATTTTACTCCCTATCAATATATATATATATATATTTGTTCTTTTTCTTTTTGTCTGGGTGATACTAAAGCTTTTAAATATTTTGTTTAATTTGTTGAATGGAACAAAATGAAATAAACGACAACTGCAAAAAATAAACAAATTAAAGAAATCCAATACATAAATATAAACATTAAATCTATTTTTTTTTTACATCATAATAATAATGATAATATAATAATAGTAATAAATCTTGCGAAGAAACTGAAGAAAAGGTAAATGATTATCTGAAAATATTTTAAAACATTTATATAAAAATCAAGTGTATCTTCCATAAAAACAATCAAACATAGCTGAACATGACAAATCAAAGACAAATTTTACAGTAAAAAGTCAATAATTGACAATTCTGTGTACAGCATCTAAGGGTTTTTCATTGCCAAATTGGGTCTTTAGTGTAAAAAATGTCTACATAAAAGAGTGCAAAATAATTTTCTTCATGAGAAAAACACAGTAACACAAGTAACACCATTAAATTTTTCAAAATATATTGACAGTGGAATCAGTCGTTGGCTCCAAGTATAAACTGGTTGGATGGTAACTCAGGAAGATATCATTTCATAGATTGCACACACAGACAGACACACACACATAATTTGCGGAATATGTTGCAAGCTCATGACCATGCTAGGTGTGGGTGAGGCTTTTTGTAAAAAGGTCAGTGTGTGTGGCAAAGTCACTGTGTCAGTGTTGGGGAGAGAGAAATGAGCCTTTATATGCAATATATGAAAATGAGGTCATCCTATTTTGCATAGAAATACTGCATCAAGCAATGCCGAAATACGGACTTGACGATTTATGCTTATCAATGTTGAACAAAGAATCTCATGGTGTTTATTTGGTTCTCCCCGAAGAGCAAGGACAAGTTGCCAGCCGGGGGTAAATCTATCTTCTTCTATTGTTGGTTGGATTTGCATAAACTAACATTACATGACGCATAGTTTATCTTTTAAGAAATTTGCTAAAATATGGCCTAGATTGGCTTTTCGTCTTTTCTTTTTATTCTACTATTGATGATTAAAAAAGACAAAAATATTTTCCATCATGCGTATTGGGGTTTTTTTTAAAGTGAGTTCAAGTTATGTGTACAACACTGTCATGTCTTTGACATCGACTTTGTGGACCTGACAGTTTTAGGGAAACTGACTGGCCCAATTACGATCATCAACACAATGCAATAATTGATATGAACAGAAATAAGTGCAATAAATACTGGGACTTGCAGATATGCCAGATTGACTTTTGTTGGAAAACAAAGCTTTAAATTAATAGTGCAGTCAAATTAATGCACATTATGAATGAAAACCTCAACTTCAAAGCAAAATAGCCAAACCATACAAAGGTCTAACGTCAATGTCACAAAAAGAAAAGAAAACTTAAATTAATAGAGCCAAAAATCTGCAATGTGGAAAATAACACCCAAGAACCTGCTAACTGTAATTGGAAAACTGACAATGGAAAATATAATAAGACAATTCAATTCAATACATTCAATGCAATGTGGGAATAAATAATATTTGGACCAATATCACTGCAACAGCAAAATAATAATAAAAATAACAATGACAATAATAACAATAATAAAAATAATAATATTGATAATGATAATAATAATAATAATAATAATAATAATAATAATAATAATAATAATATAATAATAATAATTTTTAAAAATATAATAAAAATAACAACAATATATATAAGACAGTAATAATAATAATAATAATAATAATCATAATAATAATAATAATAACAGCGATAAAAATATATAACCCTGTCTATAGCGGAATCGCAAGGGAGTTGCAAAAAAATGTCTATATTGGACAGGATTCCGTTATATGTACAGGTCAGAAATAGAGCAAATTATCAAAGGAGGGATTTGGAAACATTCCGTTCTTGGCAAGTTTCTGTTCTAAGCTACTTTTCATATTAGTAAGATTGATTGGACACAAAGGGCATGGCAGATAAAGGTTAAATAATAATAATAATAATAATAATAATAATAATAATAATAATAATAATAATAATAATAATCGTGGATATGCTTTGACAAAGAAAAAACTTTGTATTACAATAAACAAAAAATAATAAAATCATGGAACAAATGCATTGATGAGTTGATAAAAGTAAAAATAGTGTCGGAGTATTTTGAAGTAAAAAATATATTATACACACCTCTAATCTCTATATAAATATACTGCAATAAACTCTCCACTTCGGGGCATTGTGGTAGGGGGAAGTCGGAGCAATTCAGCACACGTTATTTTATGAAGAAAGGGCTGCTTTGTTGGATCGATATCTCAGAAACATTTTACTCATTCATATTTTACATATTCTTGGACATTCGACTCTCATCACGATATAAACCAAATGATTATTCATAGTCTGTAGCTAAAACTAAAAGGTACAAAATTTTCTTAGTAATATTTTAAATT
This sequence comes from Dirona pellucida, assembly GCA_030265205.1. Classification (NCBI taxonomy): domain Eukaryota; kingdom Metazoa; phylum Mollusca; class Gastropoda; order Nudibranchia; family Dironidae; genus Dirona; species Dirona pellucida. Next base: position 1,442 of record JARDUL010029976.1, on the reverse strand, counting down.
ATAATCCAAATTAAATATTCGAATTAATGAAAACCAATAACAATATTTTAATCACTCCGCAATAAATGGAAAAAAATAAAAAATTCATTCTTTCAAAATAAAAGAAAGAAAAAGAAATATTGCCTCGGAAAGAAAAAAATAAACAAATCCAAACAAAAGAAAAACTATTCCAAAAATAAATATTTTTTCCTATAAATTGAAGCATCATCCGTCTGAAGCAAAATTCAGAATTCAACAAATTCATTGTCGACTTGTCAACAGTCAAATTGGTTATATAAAATAGGTCTTACGACCAGTTCAAATGAGTCAGGGTGTTGCCACATTTAGTTATTAATGTAAAAGCTTATCTGACGTCTAAAGACGACCAAGGACCTTACATCTCATTTGAGGAAAAAAACGGGAGCTGTTCCTGTTCCTTGTTTCTAGAAATCCAAACATTACTCATTCGGTCTAGTCCTCAGACATATACAAATACAAACCACCCGATTTATCAGCTCAGCGGAGTTGGTTCTATAAAAAATCCCATAAAATTGGTGATTTTGTTTTTGCACGGATCAACAAGGACCTAAAAGAAAAACACTTTTTTTTAAAACCCATACATCAAATCACAAAAACCAAATCAGAAACCCTAAATTCTGTTGTTTGTTTCACCTTAGCCACTGTGCCTTGAAGTAAATTCTAACCAAACTGACCACCCTTAACTAAAGATCACAAAAAAATATATATAAAATGCCCTGACCTTGACCCACTTATATTTCTTTATTTTTTTTCAAAACAGATCACAGTGGAAATCCCTGTTAGGTGTTAGTTAGGCACAGGGTGGGGGTGGAGGGGAGTGGATGGGGTATTGGGGGTAGGGGATGGTTGGATGGTTGACAGACTCATCTAGACCTGGGCTACATCTCCGTTTTGTAGATTGGATGCGTGTCCGTTCTTGACTGGCTCACTGTCCTTGGTGTGTTGATCTTTGGTCATGTAATACGCACCGAGGAAAGCCCCAGCAATCTCGTTGACCAGACTCCTGTCCGGAATGCTCTGGGCCATGCCGTAGATGGCACCCTGGAATGGTGACAACATTGACATTAGAGGTAAAATTGGTTTGAAAAGTTAGGGGTTAGAACACCATTCAATCTACCTATTGCAAAAACCCACAGCACCTTTCCCTCGCAAGTCAAATGAATTTCCTCTCATATTTGTTTTATCCACACCATAGTCAATTTCTGTGAAGCATGTCCGTTTACATTACAATTACATATATGACTTTAGGATTTGGGTATCTGACTTCTACTTTGAGAGCCACTTTGCCCTGTATCATATGCTACAATTTTAGGGAGGGAGAGAGGGAGGGAGGCAGGCAGGCAAGGGGGGAGAGAGAGAGAGAGAGAGAGAGAGAGAGAGAGAGAGAGAGAGAGAGAGAGAGAGAGAGAGAGAGATATATATAT
>JARDUL010029975.1:0-18340 GCA_030265205.1 Dirona pellucida | reverse complement strand
CCCCCCCCCCCCCCCCCCCCCCGCACTATCACCCAGCCTGCGCTTGCAAGAATTTGGCAATCTTCCCATCAACAGGGTCATTGCTCAAAATAAAAGAGGGAAAAAAAAGAACAAAATGTTTTGTATTTTCATTTATTATCATCAGTAACAAAAGGTTTAACATCATGGCAATGGCATTTTTAAACATTTCAATTTTGCATTCCTAAGTATTCTCCATTCTTGCGACGTTCACTCACTCGTCAATCATTCATTTTGATATATATCAAATATGAAATTGAAATTATGAATGATCCATTTTCTTAAAATAAGGAAAATGCTAAAATAAAAATGAAAGAAATAAATGACTGATTTGACAGCAATGATTAAAATTAAATACATGGCCCAGTGGAAAGTCTTGATAGATTTCTTCAAATGCATGTGTAAGCAATTTTATAGGATAATATTAAAAGTGAAACTGGCGACTAACAACATTGTCTAGAATTGTACAGAACAATGCATGCCACTATGATTTTTTTCCTCCTTCCCTTTACAAATATGTATGGGGTGGGGTCATTATTTTCCTTTCAATTTTGTTCAATTACTTTGAAATTTTACTTTACTTGCTGTAGCAAGATCCTTTTGTGATCACATTACCCATGGGAAGAAACTGAAACTTTGTAGTTACGACTGCAATCTATTTAACACTTTCGTTGCTGAATACGCATTAATGCGTACTTCTGTCGCTGTCCGCCATTGCGGGATACGCATTAATGCGCATATAGACATTACTGGATTAAATCGTCGAAATACGATTTTAACGACGCCACAGATTATTCATAGTTACTTCCCTTGATTCGATAAAAGAAAACTTCGATCCAGGCCGTTCAATCGTTATTTGGTCCAGTTTTCTTCGCTTGGTGACGTTTTTTCCCAAACTTTTCACTTGATAGAAAAGGTTAACAATAATAATCAATGATGATCGTGTTTACCGACATGAGAGTTGTAATTCATGGACAAGCTACGAATTTGAGCAGGAAAACTCTTCTAGTAACGAGACTGAGCAGCCAGGTACTAGCTCTAACTCTAGGCCCAGTTTCACGACGATATTCCAGCTCGTTTTAGAGATATCCAATTTCTTATGGTAGCATCACATTTTGCTTTTGCTTTGTCCAAACCCTCAGCAACCAAGGGCTTTTTTTTCCTAACAGAGCTCAGCAATGAAAGTGTTAAAGACGTAGTCATATAGTGTTAAAATATGGAAACCCTTGATCAACTTAATTTTCAATTAAAGAACAAAACAAAAACCCTATATATATAGACCACAAGGTGTGACAAATACGAATGGAATACACCATTCAGCAATGTTAGACAATGTTGGTTATTATAATTGTTGTTTATCGAGTCCCCTTGATACCGCAATAAGCAGTGTCGGGGCCAGCCATATGTCAAGCTCTGAAGGGTGCACATGACAAATGGAAGTAAATCCAAATGCCAATGAGGTCTTACACCACTCATCACCTAACACATGGTTAGAAAGTCTCTGCATCAGGAATTAAAGACGAGCAGGTGATGAGCCCACTGCGTTATTTTAATTTACATCTTTAAGTATTAATAATTGCCTGCATCACATACATAATCCAAAATCAGTTTTTCCGTCGGACACAGTATATATTAGGTTTGGCATTTTAGGTCCCTGAAAACAGGTTCATAGCAGTCTCACACAGGCCGTAGAATTAGAAACAGAAAATGTCATTTGGCATTGATATCCTCTAACATCAACAGACGTGGACAAGTAGTCCATTCACAGACAATATAACTTACAATAAACAAACTGAACACTAAAAGCATCCAAATGGCAAACTGCTAATAGGGGAGATTGTTCCATTGTTGAATCATAATGACCCCCAAGACAGCTTTGGATGATACACAAGGTGACCAAATATTGGATAGGCATCTCATTTAGCACTACAAAAACATGCCGAGAATTTATTCTTATATTTTTATACAACAAAATAAAAAATGTTCCTCCTGTGTTAATCAATTGCCATTCTTTATATCTAAGAAAAATAAAAAAGGTTGGTTTCATTGTTTTGATAATTAAAAAAAAAAATGTTTGCAGTCAGTACCAGATTGGAGTTATGCCCCTTTGGGTAGGGATCAAAATCAAAGACAAAAGTTGAGTGAGGGAGGAACGATTAAATGTACCTACTAATATTTCTAAAGCAGTTTCAGCTCAGCCATCTGACAAAAGACAATCTGAATTAACTTAATACATTGCAACAAGACTCACTACTTCACTACTATAAAAATGTTAGTTTTACAACTTGGATTCAAGACATAATAATTTCATAAAATATTAAAGAAATTCCAATTGGATTAAAAGTTAGGACAGGTCCAAATGAAAAGTTGAAAATAAAAAATAATGAAGTGTCTAAACATTAATGAAATGTCTAAACATTCCAGTTCCAGACAAATAAATACAGACATCTTGGATTTAACACAACAGAATGATTCAAATGGCAAAACCAGGTGTCTCATTGTTTTTCAACTCTTTGGTTTGTTCTGCTATCCAGGCCCTTTTGTAGCACAAGGCAGAGCCAAGCCTCAGGCAGAGCTCAGGCACAAAGCATTAGCATGTAAACATTTTAAAACATTCAGGTGCCCTGACCATCACACAAGATTGAACAGAGCTGAAAAGTTATGGATCAGCCAACTTACTCACTGTGACCCTTCTTTGTCAATATCAATATCATAACTATTTTCTTCAAATTCAAATCTAACACAGCAATTACACAAATAATGTATCCTAATCATTCTGCCATATCCCTAAATAAAATGGCTGTTGTCAACCCCTGAGTACTCAATGTATCTAAATACATACACACACACACAAAATGATGCATACAATGCTGTTCCTAGTTTTGAAATAATATTTTGTTAAGCACAAAACTGTTGCGTCCAACTCCCCCCCCCCCCCAAAATCAGATATGGTTCAATAGAGCTGATAAGTTCACCATTACCGACAAAAATGGTAAAAATCTTGCCCTACAATGTTCCATTTGCTTCAATTTCAACCATAGCAATACTGCCAATATATCATTATCAATAAAAATTATTAATAACTGCGATTAAATAGAATCATTTTATGGGATTAAAATCAAACTCGTTACACAACAGAAAACAATTTTTCATTTTCAAAGAGGGCACATAGCCAGGTGAAAGACTACAATACCCAGGTACTAGCTTTTTAAACAGCCGTTCCAAGACATGATAATATATGTAAGGTGGCAATCAATAATCCCTTCTCAATTCCTAGTTAAATAATTGAATAAAAAGAATGATGCATTTAAAGCAAAAATGACTTTTTATCCTAAATAAAACTGTTAAAACTAAAAAATTGTGAAAACATTCAAAGTAAAACAAATTTGCAAAAACAAGAGACACTTTACTGCTCTTCACTTTAACATCTGCATTGTATAACAATACACTTGGTTCGCCATGATAATAATATCACCATGCTTCAAAATAGTTCAGATCATGATTTTCAAATTAATATTTTCCAACCTCGATTTACCAACCCTTGAAGAAATACAAAACCCCAGAAAAACCACTAGACCTATGCAAAAAATAAATAGGAAAACCTAGGAATTGTATTAAAATCAGACCCTGGAATTTTCCAGCTTCCATGCCTGGAGGACTGACGTTTTCCCGACATACTAATTTTTCTAAAACTCAATCCTGATTTTGTATCGGTCATTTCACTCTTATCCAACACAGACGGATCATAAAATGCCATGGTTGCAAAATAAGGACATATCATTATCATCCCTGGATCACTGACACAGTTGTTGAGATATTAAAGGACTATGGTTAACCAGGTTTTCAGGCCAGGTATGGACGATGGTAGAAAGGGCGACTACACTTGTGTGGCCGTAACCAATTCATTGCTGCTAGAGTTCGTCTTCTTCGTCGGGATCAATCTCTATCAATTCAAAATCATCAGCTTTAATGAAAGGCACAGGGGTTACTTCGTATTTGATATCCGGAGGGCTCTTACTACCTCCTGTCCCAGACTCTTGACCACCATTATTGCCAGCACCACCACCACCACCACCGTCTCCAGCTTGTGTCTTGTCCTGTGAATAATATTCCCCTGACTGGTCATAGCCTTGCTGGCTGCCGTCCCCATAGTCCCCAAATCCCATTTGCTGCTGTGACAAGTCCCCACCAGAATGCTGAGTATCTCTACTATCGTCAGAGGCACCTTGCTGGTAATCATAGCCCTCGTCCCCTCCTTGGTAATAACCGTCACCACCTGGAGATACAGATGAGAGAAAGAGTGAATATACATGGTCAAAGAGGGTGGGGAGGTGAGATTTGAGAGGAAAAGAAAAATGAGATGCAAGTAAGTGAAGTTGCATGAAAGTACAAAGAAAGGAAGGTGGAAATTAAAGCATTAAATTGAAATATGAGCCAGAAGTTAAAACAATATTTGATAAAACTCTGCTTGCTGGCACTGGCAATTAGTTTTACAAAGTGTCAATTTCATTTGAATTTAGAAAACATTTTAATACATCAATCAACCTCCCAGAATAGCCAAGTCACATTGCACAGGTAAGTCGATTACCGCCCCCAACTTAACCTTGCTATTGAAGAACCGGAAAAAATCATGATATAGGTAAATCCCATTATTCTTCTGCAACATTTCTCAAATTAGAACACCCATTAGGAAAATGACAAATGAAATGTCCCAATTCTTTCAAGGCTAATAACACCTACCTTCAGAGCCCCTGTGTCCCATGGGCATGGGGGACCTTCCAGAATATCCAGGAGAGTAGGGGTAGCCTTGAGGAGTGCCTGGGTAAGAGGGTTGCCTCCCAAATCCCTTGCCTCCTCTACCTCCCATGCCTTGACCCGGTGACTTGAACTGACCTGAAGAAGAAAAAAAACCATAACAATGACTAGTGAAGATGGATAATAATTGGGTTCATGCTATATGTCACTACCCAAATCAGTGTAATCAATTTAGTAAAAATTATTTAATTCTTATTATAAAATGAATCAATTAGCTTTTACGTTCAGAGAAAATATCATTATCATTATCAACTTATAATCCTCATAAAAAAACCCAACAAAACAACCCATAGTTTGGAGGGGAAAAATCAGTATCTCCAAGCTGGAGTGCAGATGCACAGAGAATGATGGGGACGAGAATATGCTCTTTTGGTAAAATATTCAATGCATTTCAACAGTCTTTGTAAATCTGTATATATGTGGCAGCAGGTCTGCATTATCTACTATCACGACTATCTTGAATTTATAACATGATTCATATTTTTAATAAAATTAAGAATGAGGCATTTATTTACTGTTTGTTTCTAAAAATCTGTGATCATGTAATACCATTTATATAGTCTAAATTCTATATTAATCTAACAAACAATCATTATTATATATTCTAACATAACATTTCTAATAGCAATTCATAATTAAAAATTAACATAACTTGCAATGTATCATTAACTAAATTCATAACCATGTTTAGATTCAATCCTTCCATCGAGTTTATAAACCAAAAGAAAATAACATTCCACAGCATAAAATGTAATAAAAAAAACAGAAAGACACTACAACTACAACAGACTTTCAGGCCTGCTCTTGTCAGGTGTCATCTTCCGTTGCATGGCCAAGCGAGACAGGGTACTGATTTGAAATTTCTTGACAGTTTCCACCATATTTGATGCCAAGATGGGAATTCTGAACACCAACTGGGATCAAAAGGACACAACGGTGAGTGTGACGGGAAACAATACACAATGCCAGCAGCAGCATTCATGTCAATATATCCCAACTAAACAGTTTGGAAATGGAAATCCAAATATTCAGTAGTTCACCCAATACCTGCAAGTCCTAACAGTTTATTTGTCCTCTGTCGTGACCTTCTCCGACATGCACGTTCAGCAAAAATTGTAGTTGCACGATCAACATCATAAGAAAGAAGAGGATGAAGTCGTAATAACTGTGTGAGACATAGTAAAAGTTGACAGGGAGCTTGATAATCAAACACGACACCGCCAAATTCAATGAGCAGCACCTTGGATCCTTTTCCTACCTTGTTTGCGCATACGATAATTCCTCTCGGATGCCCTAGCCCTCAACATTTCCCCTGTAATCTCACTTTGGTACTGGAGGATGGGGATACGCTTTAACAACTGTCCAAAAGAAAGTAGTTAAAAGTGGCCCAGTGAATGGCGAAAAACCAGAAATAATCTTGTTAATTCCACACCAATACAAAGAGATGTTTGGGCATGCCCTCCACAGTTCATTGCTTTCAGTGGATGATTGGTGGAATAGGAAGAACGTAAAGACAGCAGTGAATGAATTTTTGCCTTTAGCAGGGCAGAAACTAGGGGGCTAAATCATTTACCAAGGTTATTAAAAAGTGGAGGGAGAGAGGCAAAAGTTTGATAAAGAGACTTACTAGGTATGTCAGCTCTGACCCTTGACACTCTTCTATTCCTTCTATCCATGGCATTTTTTGCTAAGTAAAACTGTGCCTTCACAAAATCACACCTCAACAGTGGGAGGCGGGAAAGAAGCTGTTAATACACACATATGATTTAGAATTGAGAGTGACATCAAATACTAGGTGTTTCTTTCCCCTTTACATCAATACTTACCAGCCCCACCTAATTTGCACACTTTCTTGGCATACGTCCTATCTCGTGCATTTTTGGCTAAGAGGACTTTAAGACGAATATGGTCATATTGCAAAAGAGGATGACGACAAGTTAACTGGAGGCATGAGAGACAAAAGCCATCTAAGTGAAAAAAGCTTCACCACAGACATGATCATTTATTTCTTTTAAAAATGAGCACTTATTATGGCTGTCTTATAGAATAAGAGAAATCCCTGATGACGCAGAAAGAGAAAAAAGAAAAAAAGATAACAGGGTGTCAGCACAGGTCTAAAAACACAACACGCCTCTCACAACTTTGGTCAAATAACACAGGACATGACTCACCTTAAGGTATCCGAAAGTCAAAAGCCTGTGGCAATATTTAAGAAGGATAAATGTTTCATCATAGGAATTTCTTGGTGCACTCAACTTTTGAAGATGAGATGTTATGTACTGATTATCACAAACCTTTTTTCCCTTTAGACTTTGCTGTCCTATCCCTTGCACTTTTGGCCAAGCACTCAGATGTCCAAAGTGCATTATACCGCAATAGGGGGAGGTGGGTTAGCAGCTGTCAAGATGACAGACTTGAATCAAATGGACATGTCATATCAGTCAATAGGCCCTTTGATTTACCTCACAACTTTGGGGACACAGGGATAAAACAAATAGGAATGTTCTGCAAGTTGAATTAAAAAAGACCAAGAAGTCCAAGACACAAAAGTAAGGATAAGACGAAGACGAAATACCTCCTCTGTGACGTTGTTTATGATAATGAATCCTATCTGCCACTCTTGCCCTGAATATCAGGCTGCACTTGATAACATCATACCCAAGGATGGGAATGCGCTGTAACAGCTGTGTACATTGTGGAGAGAACATAAATGATTTACCGCTGCAGAGTAATGATTACATACCTCTCACCTTGCTTTTCCGTGTATCGTTTGCTTTTCTGTCCTGTACCTTTTTAACTAAATAAAAACTGACACGGGTTGTGTCATAGTTCAAAAGAGGCAGGCGCAACAGAAGCTGCAACAAGGGGAAAGATATGTTTCACTAGGCTGCTATACCTTTATCACACACTAATCAACTAGTTTCTTTTTTGGTGCTGAGGAAAATTGTCAAATGGGACAGAAGCCAACTCCCTAAGAAACTATTAAGTTATGCCATAGAAGGATAAGAAATGGTAGGACAGAGGCAGGCCTGCCAACCTAGAACATCAAAACCTGGAAATTTTGCAATGAAAACCTTGGAAAAAATGAAATGTTATCGTGGGAATTTCCATTGCAGACATAAAACCATAAATATACTGTGCAAAATAACAAAACAAACAAAAAAACCCAACTGAGAATTGCCTTAAACCCTGTGATTCTCCCTTGTTTCCTGGCATCATCGGAAGATCTGACACTCACCTCTTACCTCCAATATTATAGATAAGCTATGCTCTACAACGACCAAACATCTAAGAGAACATTTTACACCACTTTAGTACTACTATGTATTGACAAGTTTTAGATTCTCCTCTTTAATACTTTGGGGGTAAAATTCAACTGGATTAAAATAGAAAAAAATAGTTTATCATAAATCACATTATGAAGACGGACCATGCTGCTCTTTGAATCCTAATGATGTTCCACTCAAATTCCACCTGGATCGGTAATTCCACAAAGACACTCTAGAACAGATGACATGGATGGCTCGCTGTTCATTGTAGCGTAATATTGGAAGTTTCCGAAATAACTGTGAATATATTAGGATTTGGATTTGGATACCAATATATAAAACTCAAACATAATTTTGTTTTTAGTTTTGGTGCTTAGGGGTATGAGTGTGTACACAAGTCACCACACATTAACACAGAAAAGGTAGCTTCTCTACAACACAAGACCAAAATGCATAATACGAAAAGATTTAACTGATTCATACTTGTCCTTTGAGCAAGGCGATATTTTGAACGGAATCTCCACTTTGAGACACTGGCACAAAAGATTTGCACAGCATGTGCATGACTGTATAGTAAGACAGGCAGCCGCCTAAAGAACTGGGAAAATAAAAACATGAGCTTAAGTTTTTGCATTTTCCTATTCAAGTGCTGAAGTGCAAAGAGGAAAAGAAAAAAAAAGAATATTCATGAATCAAATTACCTTGCTTCCTACGTTCGTGCCTTCGTGAAATAGCATTATAGCAAAAAACGGATGAAGTCCGACCAATATCCCAGCCTGTTAGAGGCATTCTCCTGATAAGCTGCACATAATATATACAAATAATGAAAGCATGGCAATGCGAAAGGAGAATGTGAAGATGAAAGCCCAAGAAATATGGGACCACATTGGCTTCCATTACCTCCTACTGACAAACCCACCTTGAGCTTTCTTTGCTACAGTGGTTCTACAACAACAATCCAGAGAAAAGAAGACAAAAAACAAAACAATACAAGGGGAAATATTTTATTTCAAAGTATTCACTAGTGGAACAAGCTTGAATACATAGAAGACAATATTCTACCTCTGTCAGTTCACACCGCAAACAATAAGCAGATAAAACAACTGTTTTTTAATTTTGATGGACAAAAATGTATACAATTCAATTGATGTTTTGGCTCTTCTGCAAATAGCCTGCATCTATTCCTTAACTTACTTAAATGTGCTTTCTCTTTTCAACGCGACACAAGCCTTTCAAACTATGTACCTCCACAATCCAATGATCACCACAGGACAAGCGAAGATCAATGTGGACCCTGGTAGTCTTTTAGATATATTTTAAGCACACTCAACTCACCTTTCATTCTTGCCCTTCTTTCTTTGAACCTGATATCAGCTGTTCTTTGACAAAAACTGAATTCCAGTCGATTTCTATCCAGGTGAAGAACTGGACACCTATTTATGAGCTGGTAGTGAAAGACATTCTAGATAAGATACATTTGATCCAACTCTCTGAATCAATCCATGTTAACAAAGCCATGACTTTGGTGACAGAACGCGGCCTTACCTCTAAACAGTGCATGTCTAGTCTTAAAACGAATGTCTTTGGCCCTCACAGAAAATACAATCTCAAGGCGAGCTACATCAAACCTCAGAATCGGACAGCGATGTAAAAGCTGGATAGGGAATTAGGCAAATACACTCAGCAAATGAAGACATGAAGCAAACCACAATTTTATTTTAAAAACTCCACATCCTATAACTATTTGTCCTTTGATATCAAGGTTGGATTGACAAGAGCAACATTAAGTCAAACTATGGCGTGTGATATTGACTTTCAAACTAGCACTGGACCTGGAGAATGTATATAAGAAGTCTACATGAGGAGTGACAGTTTAGTAGAATGGAAAAATAGAACCTGGATTTTATGAAACCAGCAAAATCAATTATTGATCATTGGGTATCAATTTATTGCTCACCTTCCATACGTTTCTTCCTATTCTTATATCTCATCTCTGCCATTCTGGCACAGTAAGTTGCTTCAAGACGAAGCACATTCTTCTTCAGGATTGGCAAACGGGAGAGCAGCTAACCAAATGATGAGGGCCAGACAGAGAACAGCCATAAAAGCATCATGACATATATATTTAAATAATACTTTCATACCACCAAATGCCTTTATAAAATCGCATCCTTCGAGCAAAAACAGAAATGTACACCCAGATTCAAGACTGTGCAAAGTTACAAATAAAATGGGAAAAAGAAATTGGTTGATAGGAGATAGTACCAATGACAATCGAGAACATCAATAACCAAGCCAGGTCTGATACTGATAAAGCAACTGAAAATGAGCCAATTACATATCTCACCTGCTTTACGCAATTTTCTAGCTTGGCGATCCTGATACCGAAATTCTGCACATCTAGCAGAGAAGTAAGCGTCTACATTGGGAAGAGCTTGTATTAAGGGTAGTCGCCTAACAAGCTGGGAATTGGGCATATGAAGGTTCAAAAGTATGGGTTTAGAATGGTCATTATCACCAACAAGACAGCAATTGTCAGCTTCCAACATAGTCAGCATGTTCCCCCAGGTTGGGAAACAACGAAAAAAGGTTGCTAATCATGTGGATGATTTGGCCTTGGCTATGATGTACATGAGAGAAGTTTTTTCACTCCATCATGCATTCGTTATTTGTTACCGGACTCAGATCATAACAATCCCCCTTCCCCAAATTTGCAACTTTCTCAAATTCAACGGAGGTAATTTTTCTACCTATCATTGCTTTTTGTGGATTTACATATTTAAAAAAAAAAAAAAAAAAAAAAAAGCTGTGTGTACAAAATCAATCATTCAAGGCCTTACCAGCCTTTCTTAAACTCCACAGCATTCCAACCAAAAGAATCAGGACTTATGTTGGAATCTGCCATGTGCTTCACAGTGCTTGAGAGGCTTGGTTAGATAGCACAGAACATGCAGTAAAACTAACAGTGAAGATGACAGACAAACCTACCTCTCAGTTTGCTTCGAAGATCAAAAAGTCTCTTCTGAACGCGTGATACAAATATGGTAACAGCTCTTTCAACATCATTTGAAATAATTGGCAGCCTACTGAACAACTGTGAGACAGACCAGGATTCAAATCAAATTCTTAATCACAACATCGCCTACTAAATCATTATTACAAAAAGAAAAAAAAGAATGCAGAAATGACTCACCAAAAACAAAACTAGTACGTCTCTTCTGTGATGACCTCCTAACTCTGACTGTAAGCATGAATAGTGACTCAACCCTTGTCAAATCGGATGCTAGGAGTGGAAGTCGGCCTATCAACTGCATTGTTATTAGACAATGTGGTAAGTTTTAATCTACTTGCAAGGGTCCAAAATACAGCAATAAAATACAAAGTTAAGCCCCAAATGTGATGAGACAAACCGAAGCATGGGAAAACAAACCATAGACAGATGGGAAAACTGGGCTTTAAATATGACCAAAGAATGAACGCCTTTCTGTGTGATGTGCCAAAGGTGTATGTGTTCACGACCAGACTAATTACAAGAAAGTTTTGTGGATCAAAGAACATCCCAGTAAACTTTTTCCCAATTATATAACTACTTGGAGCATTTTAAAACAATATCTCAGGGCACAAATAGACTGGTAGCAAGACAAGTTACAAAAAAATATACCCCCAATTAAGCTACATAATACACTTACTTGTTTTGTTTCGTACACGCACGGCCCAGTTGCGTTTGGCAGTGGTGGCACAAAACAGATATGATGTCCGATCCAGATCCCAATGTAATAAGGGCAAGCGAAGAAGTAACTGTATGTAGAACATGTTGAAGGCTTCATTTAAAATATTTAGGAAATGAATTAGCATAAGAAGTAGAGCCACGGCTTACAAAAGGTACTGTCAGACAATGACTTACCTTTAGCCTTGCATCGATTCCAGGACAAACGTCGAGCAACTGTTGCTCTGAAGAAATGGTTGACTCTGACAAAATCCCATTTCAAGAGTGGTAATTGGACAAATAACTGCATGACAATAAAACAACTTGATTCTTTCATGTCACTCAAAACAGTCAACTTGACATACAAAGTACATACAGTGGTGAAACCTACCAAACAATTGAAACTAGGGAGAAAGATATCGAGCAACTTACGAATGCTTTTCTGCCAATCCTTTTGCATCCAACGTCGCTTTCTAGCATTATCACTGAGAAGGCTACTAACATGACGGGATTGTCGACGGAGACATGGCATTCGACGAAACACCTGCGAGACACCAGTGTCACCACCACCCAAAAACCATGTTATTTCACAAGTCAAAACAATTGCCTTTGTACAAACTACGCGAAATTCTGTTACCCTCATGGCGAAGCCAACATTAATACTTATAAAAATCGGCAATTCAATATACAAGCTAAGAGAGTCTACTTGTTGACATCCAATAATTATTTCCTTACTCTTGACACTATAAGGCTTACCAGTTACTGCTTTCCGTCTCTGCTTTAAACGCTGACGTGTTCCTTCAAGAAACATGGCTTTTGTGGGTTTGAGATTCTGTTGCAACAATGGCATTCGGGAAATGAGCTGTTCACCACATAAGACAATGAAGGTCACTTAATTGCGCACAGTAATATAAATATAAATTCAGAAAATCCACACTAGCTTGATCAGGTGCAAGAAGTGAAACCACTTTGTAACTGTGACTCAGATTGAGTGAGATAGCGTCATAAATATAATAGTTCAATACCTTCAACAAAATGAAACCTTGTCTTCTCTCTGTGTCTCCGCATGCTCATTTTTACCCTGCATTTTTCTAGGAAGAATGTGGAGGTCCTCAGGGGATCCAATTGAAGGACAGGACATTGTGAGTAGACCTAACAGAAAGGAATGTACTTAGCATGTACTTTGTGGGCAGATATAAGCATGGCCTTCAAAATGCATCGCCCCTGTGATTCAGAGCATCCAACAGAAATGTTTGAAAAAGTGATGAAGGCTGAGAGACTTACCAATTTTTTTGGATCTGGCTACCCTCATTGCGATTTTTTTCCTTGAATTTTGATAGAAATATTCTGTGCATCGAATCAGATCATAGCAGAGGTCAGGCAATCGTGAAAGCAACTGGAGATGGGGATCCGTGTATAGATCATGAACCAAGGAAATAATATTTGGGCAACACTTACTGCAAATGGCGAGAAATAAAAGTCACTTACGTTTCATCCGAAATGTATGTTGGGCCCGCCTACATAAAGTACTTTTTTGAAAGTAGTGAACAGCTCTGATATAATCCCCTAGTAAGATTGGCAATTGTTGAAATAGCTGTGGGATGGCATAAAAATCAAATACTAAAACTTACTCATGAGATTCTGCCGGTGCTTTTTCACTCTCCTGCGCGTCATTGAATTATGGTGCAAATAGTGAGAAGTACCATGTAAGTCATAACAAAGAATTGGCAAGCGGCGACAGAACTGTTAAAAAGAGTATCAGAAACATAAAACACCTGACAATAATACAAACACAGCAGCAAGGATTCCTTTGAATTTCATTATTTGCTTCAATTTGGAAATAAGAAGCTTTCTATATTTCAACTTTTGAAAGCAGATAGCTCTGACATAATCCCACTCCAATCAAGTCAATCGTAGGGGTTGATGTAGGGCAGCTCAAGGAGCAAGTACAGGAGCTTCAAATAAGATTGTGCATAAATCTGTCATTCAGCTGTTGTGCAAGCAGTCAGAAGTGTCACATGTATGTCACAACAAAGAAATCACGCTGGCAGAACTTTTATGAACTCTGGAAATAAATAGAACTGCTCATGACAGAGAAACAAAGAACCTGTTCAATTCTAATTTTCCCACTTACTCAGTTTACGAGCCTGATGTGCACGAGATGTTCGACGAGACATACATGCTCTGTAAAAGTATTCAGCAGCATAACGGCTATTCGACTTCAACAGAGGCAAACGATTCAAGAGCTGTTGCATAAAAATAAATATAAAAAAAGACAATCTAAATTCCTCAGATGGTCGTGGTGAAAATTACATTCCAAAAGAACTTAATTGGTAAGGCTAAATTTCAGACCAAAATTTCACTTCAAAAAACAGGAAAACAAAAGACATACTCTGCAACTTTTCCCTGAAAGACTTCTGACTCCTCCTAGAGCGAGCACTATGGTACAAATACTCTGATGCTCTAATCAAATCACATCTTAGTATAGGCCTTTGACGCACAAGCTGGAAAACATAATACTTTGGTTAGAACTGTTGGCTGCATATGGATATAGAAGATGACCATTACAACACTCCATAAACCTTTCAGAACTTACCTGTCAAAGAATCACTGGTCATTTTTACTTCTGGAAGTATTGCCCCAAAACCTACCTTTATTTCGACGTTTGGCCATCCTATAGCAACTTGAATCATTTAAATACTTGGAAGCCAAGTGAATATTGGTTCTCAAAAAGGGCATTCTCTTGAGCAGCTGTGACAAAGAAACAAGTGAGGACATCAATCTACTAGTGCCCCAAATGACACTTTCCCATGGAAGCAGAATGCTACGTTTCCAAAACTGAAAAGATCCACAATTTCAACTCACCAAAATAAGAATCTATGACCAAACACTGTCACAAAAAATAAGCCTTTAATAGATGTGGATCAAATCTGACCAGAAGCCTGACAGACAAAGAAAAAGTGCTAGAATGATAAATTTAAGAAAGGGCGCCTACTTACATTCATTCCATCTTTTTTTAAATCTGTGTCTCCAAAGTTTGCAATTCTGATAGAAAATTTCCGTTGTTCTAGTTGCTTGATGGTTAAGTATAGGCATGCGAAGATACAACTGCCAGATAGGTTAAAAACAAAGGTTTAAAACCCTATTGTGAAACATTTGTCACGACGAAGTTGTATAATGATCATCGAATTGTACACAAAATGAGGACAAATATGAACATGGATTGCAATATCTTCATGTCCAATCAAATCCTCACACAAAAACCCCAAAAAACCAAACCAACCCCCAAAAACCAACAAAGACAAAAAGCCTTATTATGACATCAGCTAAACTTTGGCGCTGGATTAATTTGAACCAGTTGCAACATACAGAAAGCAGAACATGGTGCCAACGTAATACATACATTGTCTGTGTTTGAAACGGTGAGCTCGCATATTGATCCTTGAGCGACAGATGTGAAGAAAAAGGGTGGAAACTCGGTAAACATCACTTTTCAAAACGGGCACCCGAGCACAAAGCTGAATACAAGGATAAATGAAATTGTGGAGTAAAAAAGAAAATGACTAAAGTAACACATAATTAAGCCAAAATTGGCTGACATAATTTCTTGTGCATGCTTGCACTAAGGATGGACGATCAAAACTCTACTTACTTTTACTCCGCCAACTTCTCCACCTGCACCTCTGATAAAAAATATTCTCACAGCGAAGACGACTAAACATAAGAAGTGGCAATCTGCTGAACAACTGGTGAAGAGAAATTACACCCTATTATCTGCGGTCTTCAGGGACGTAACATTTACACACTCTTACATCATTTTCTGCCACACTTGCAGTAAGGACAAAGAGAAAGAAAGACTAACTCTACTTACTTATATTTTGCAAATTCCCCCTTCTGCGCCTAAAAATCATCCTCACACTCATAGCAAAGACGACTAAACATAAGGAGAGACAATCAGCTGATCAATTGGCAAACAGAAATAACACCCCATTACACACGCTCTATGATGACAAAACAGTTTGACCGTTGCATTTTCTTATAATTCTCTTGACATACTTGCAGTAAGGACAGAGAACCTTCAACTCACTTTTAATTCGCCAATTTCTCTTCCTGCACCTCTCGTAAAAAATACCCTCACAGCGAAGATGACTATATATAAGAAGAGGCAATCTGTTGAACAACTGGTGGAGAGAAATTACACCCTATTAACAAGCGGTTTACAGCGTATTATATTGGCCCATGCATTTCTACAGAATTTTTAGTGCAGTTAGGACAATGGACCTTAAAACTCTTACTTACTTTTAATCCGCCAATTTCTCCTCCTGCAACTCTCATAAAAAACACTCTCACTGCGAAGATGATTAAACCTAAGAAGGGGTAATCTGCTGAACAACTGGTGGAGAGAAATTACACCCTATTACATGCAATACTTTAAGAAATTCAGATTCTTACAAAACTTTGCTGACTGTAAAGGCACAAAAGATAATGAACCTTCAACTCTACTTACTTTTCTTTCGCCAACTTCTCATCCTGCACCTGTCGTAAAAAATATTCTCACAGCGAAGATGACTAAATCTAAGAAGGGGCAATCTGCTGAACAACTGGTGAAGAGAAATTACACCCTATGTCAACTCAAGCCATTCGAACATCACAACTCTGAATTCTGCTCATTGCAAACTTAAAGCTAAAAACTACATATATAGTGAAGATGGAAAGAACTTACCAAAATGCTTGAGTGACATTTTCTGCATGTTTGTCCGAGATCGGCAGTTGTGACTCAAAACGCAAGCAAGGCGAACAAGGTCATGAGACAGAATGGGAGACCTTCTAGTCAGCTGTCAACAATAATAGGAAACTACTTACTGCGTATTTGTCTTTGGTACATTCTTTTCATTCCTAAGCGTGATTTGCTGTTATGATACAATCTTTCCCTTGCACTCGACAAATCATACAGAAGTAGAGGCATGCGATGAAACAACTGTGATGGTATTCAAAGAGGTAGGAATATAATTTTCTAAAGGGCAACAAACTCCCTGAAAGATTTTTCTCCCACATTGCTTCAGTAAGAAAATGAAAAAGAAGAGAGGACAGAGGATACCTTCTACTCCTACAGTCTTTTGCTTCATTCTCCAGTACAGATTCCTTGACATTGAATTCAGGTACATTGCCTCAGTTGCTCTCATTTTATCATATGCGATAAGAGGAAGGTGGTGAAACAGCTACAAAAGTAAAAGAACATTAATGCCTTATATGGGACAACACGGAAAGTAACAGGCACTCCACTAAAAACATGATTTCTGAGTGATGTGGTTGACAATGACAAGGAACTTCCACCTAATATAACATTAATGACATCGAGGAGACTGAAGAGGATGAGATTCAAACACAATCACCAATACCTCTTGTCCCAGCCCGTTTCTTGTTTCTCATAAAGAGTTTATTCCGACAATTAGTGTATGTGATTTCAATGGCCCTGGCAGGGTCTAACTCCAGGATTGGCAGGCGATTGAACAACTAATAAAGAGAGAGAAAAACAATCTGTTTATCAAACCAACCATTGAGTAGCAATCTGAAAGGACCCTTACTTTTCACTGCTGTGGCCAATCTTCGAGATCTCATATGAATCTTTACTCTGGTGTTATTGCACAGGAGGCTGGACACTCTACAAATGTCCCCAGCTAAAATAGGCAACCTGGATACGAGCTAGGTAAAAGTAGAGACAGCCTTAATGATTAAATACAGAAAACATTTCACATGAAGCGTTCTTATTAAGAGCCTCTTCCCAACATTCAATGCCATACCACCTAGACGTACCAACTAATTAACTCCTTACCTGCCGTAGAGTATCTGCTTCTTGAGTTTCGCATATAGGTCTTATGATAACAATTTTTTTGAAAAGTATGTTTCAGGCGGATCACGTCATATGCCAAGATGGGTAAATGTCGGAGCAGCTGAGTAGAAGTAAAGCAGCAGCATATTTATAATACTGAATGTGGGGACTTTGATGCTGTGGTTATACTTCACACGAATATAAACATTGACAGGACTAAGCAGTAATCTGTGGACCAGTGGACCTTAAAATTCACATGAGCTCGAAATGAAAACTGCACTCACCATGGTGTACAAGTATTAGAATTCTGAAATACCTCTCGTTATCTCATTGCCTGATTTGAGAAAACATTATTCATATTAGCCTTACCATTGGACTTCAATCTGGCTCTTGAGACTCTCTTCATTGAGTTTATATAGAATACTTCTTCACATCTTTCAAGTTGATATTGAAGACATGGAATACGCATTAGCAACTACATAAAAAAACAAAAAAAACAAATGAAATTAAGAATAGATAAATGCCAGCCTGTTTGTTTTCATTATAAAAGAATTCCTCCCAAAGTTCTGAAAAAACTGTCCCCAATGAGAACGAAGTTACAACTGATAAAATCGGATATCTGAAGCAGATGAGAGAGAGAGAGAGAGAGAGAGAGAGAGAGAGAGAGAGAGAGAGAGAGAGAGAGAGAGAGAGAGAGAGAGA
>JARDUL010029864.1:0-12800 GCA_030265205.1 Dirona pellucida | reverse complement strand
TGTGTCACTTTGGGAGTTGTGTGTGTCTGTGATGGTGGAGAACAGGTCAGTAAACTGTAATGGTGGTGTGCCTGTGTTACTTTGGGAGTTGTGTGTGTGTCTGTTTTTTGCTGAGATTGATGGTGAGTGTGTTTGTGTTATTGGTCATAATTTGTTTTGTTTATCGAGTCCTCTTTATACTACAGAAAACAGTGTAGGGGCCAGCCATATGTCAAGCTATAATGAAGTGTGCACATGACAAATGGAACTAAATCCAAATGACAACGAGGACTAACACCACTCATCACCTTACATAGCTAGAAAGACTCTGCATCAGAAATTGGTCATAATAAGTGATTAATAGTGTTCTTTGTGTGTGTATGTGTGAATGCTAATATGTCCATGGACCATGGAACACTTTATAAATTTACTATTTACGATGTGTAATTTAAGAGAGTGATGGTGTTTTGTGACTTCTCACCTAATCCATGTTAATCCAATGGGGTTTGAGTCTTGATTTTGGCATTGCGTTGCTATCCTTGGGAAAGACGTTTTACCTCCATTGCCTGACCCGGTCCAGGTGTGGAAATTTGCACCATCTCACAGCTTGGGTAGTAATCTGTGATAGACCAGTGTCCTATCCAGAAGGGTTACATAATGTCACTCTGTCCGCTTCAAGCTACAGAAACTGAGATTTTAAAAAAGTACTGGCTCTTTGGGCCTCGAGGCTCTTAAGGACTTACATCTGACCCGATCCAGGTGGGGAAATGGGTACGACCTCACAGCTTGGGAAGTGATCTGCAATAGACCAGTATCCAGAGGGTGGAGAACATAACTTTTAAAAAAAATGAGAATGGAAGGTTTTGTGGGACTTTCTGTGCTTACTGTAACCTTGTTTTTTAAATTTCCAATACCCAGAAATAATAGGCCTACTGTGGTTGTGGATCTCACTGAGTCGGATGAAGGTATGTGTCGTCTTACAGCTATTAATCAATTAATTCGAAAAACTCAAAGGTTGTTAATATATTTTTTTTTTTGATATGGTGACAAAATATAATGATAATAATAATAATAATAATAATAATAATAATAATAATAATAAGAATATTATTAATAATAATAATAATAATAATAATAATAATAATAATAATAATATTGTACATTTATGTAGTGCTTATTCATGATCATCACCGTTGCTCTAAGCGCTTTATAGTAGCACATTTGCCCCAGGAAAGCAATAGAGCACTCAACACTTAATACGCCACACACGACCTGTTAGACGTGGATACAATTTTTTTTTGACAAGGGCATCTGTCTAAAGTTGAACGCTCAATTTCACTTCTTTTGATTTTCTGTACTTCCCGAATCATAAGGTCATTTGGTTTGGTTTTGTTTGTTTTGTTTTTTTGTGTTTTTTTTTTTGGGGGGGGGGGGGGGGGTGCATAAACCAAGTAACCTGTCCTTTTATTTGTGCATAGGGCTATGTTGCACATAATGAGTAAGGGTGATTTCCACTGGATTTTTCGTGTGTGAAAGTTCTCAGACATCCTGGGTAACCAGCAAGGCACAAAAGAACGAACAGAATTTTAAAAAGGAAAGCAGTTGGAGAATAAAAATTTAAATATCTTTTTCTTTTTGTTCACATTTGTTATTGGCTGGTGTAGGCCTGCTTTCTTTATGGAACTCAACAGTTTTCTTCAAGTCCTCTAGGCTTCAATTTTAATATATGTATGTATGTATGTATGTATGTATGTATGTTAACAGAATAATAAAATTCTTAAAGTTTAAGTCAAATGACTAAACCTCACAAGTCATAAAATGTAACAAAGTAGAGAAAAGAAAAAGAGAACGGTGCTTTAAAAAAAAAGAAAGAGTATAAAGTCTTTAAGTTTCATTCTCGACTGCCATTTAAAACCCCTCTATTTTTTAACATCTATGTTTAATTTGTTCGGTAACAGACCATCAAGCATCCTCTGCAGCATCATCATCATCAGCGAGATCAAGGCCGCGAAATGTCGTTGCAGTCAACAAAAACCAGAAGCCATCTATCCCATCATACCCTACAGTGGAGCAGGATCTGACGATTTCGTCATCGTCCGACAACCTTCCTGCTCCGTTCTCTGCCAATTTCCTCCATCCCCGTGAATCCGAGTCGCACCGTAGTCTAAATCAACAGCAGGCAGCTCCCACTCATCCCCTGGTAAGATGTGATTTTGAATATTGTAACACCGGGGCAATAACTGACAACAACAAAAAAAACGTTTAAAATTTGAGAAACATCTGATGCATAAAAAGGAGCAATGGGGAATATGAAATTTAGAGGTTGGTGCAGTCTAAGGGAAATAACCAACAAAATAGTACGTGTTTGGCTGACGATTACGTGTCCATCGTTTGAGAACGAGAATGGGAACGTGCTATTGTTCCAATTAATGACTCAGGGAGACGGGACAGTCAAAGTGAATGAAAAAAAAACAAAAAGCAAAAAGAAAATGCCTACAACATTACACTGACTTGGAGTTCCCAAACGGTCACACATCTATGTGTGTAGGTAGTTACTCAACACACCCGACATTGCTTGACTTCGGTGGTCGGATGAGAACCAGTGTTTTCAGCATGTTTTGAACACATGCAATCGAGTCAATCAGTTCCTAAAGTTGATCAGAAAAAAATTTAGGTATTGGCCACTGAGACACTAATAATATTAATATTGACAGGTGATGAAAGGGCAAATCTTTTTTTTTTTTTAAACCCCAACAAATTCAGCTAAAATTGACTGTAAGTCTTACAAATGAGTTCTGTTTCAGACATTCTTAAAAAGTATAAATGTATATAAATCGTCAGAACATCTATAGACTTTCTTTCTTTATCAATTTAATTTCTACCTTTTGGTGTAAGGTTATGTGCGGACAAACTTCCGCTGTTGATCTCTATCCAGAGTCTTCCTTTTTTGCATCCAAATACCTACACCCCATAATAATAATAAATAATAATATGCACATTTATAATGCGCCATACGCCCCTCCTTAAAGGAGGGCTCTGGGCGCATAACAATCTAACGATGAAGGTACAAACACTCAAACTAGACAAAGAAATATGTCTCAAGGAAACGCCTGTCTACACCCCATCTATAGACTACACGGTATAATTCTTCTCTACGTCTTTCCAGGGTCCTTTCACAAATCATGGTGACGGCAACAGAATCTTGGCCACCTCTCTCACCATGGAGGACGTCGAGGAAGATCCTGCTCATGCCGCAGTCACCGGTGGAACGTTTCTATCCTCCTCCTCCTCCTCCTCATCGCCCTCCTCCTTATCCTCCTCCTCCACCTCCTCAACCTCGGTCTCCCCCTCACCTTCCTCTACTCTAACCCCTGCCACAATCACACAGGCCAACATGCCCAACAACAGCGGTCGCGGCCCATCCTCCGCCAGTCATGCGTGGAGAGGTCCGAATGCAGGGACGCAAATTGTCCCGGGCCACCCCGACAATCTCTTCGACCACTCTTCCGCATCCAGGGCCTCCTGTGCTCGGGTCAATCTGGAGCCGATGGAGGAGCTGAGCTGTGCCCGACTGCATTCGCCACCGCCATCAGATCGATTCCGTCCAACGTCCTTCCTGCAGAACAGAAGCCCCAGAATACCTGTGAGTTGACTAAGTTTTCACGTTTTCGGGAAATTGTTTTCATCATATCTTTGTTTCGGTCCATTTTTGGTATCTCTGAATCTCTGTGTATGAGACATAAAAGGAGTGATGCATTAGTGGGTTTCTAAACACAAAACTAAAATGAGCAATATTTGGACCCTAAAGCCTTCTACAAGTGGCCAAACGAAGAGGGACAATTACATTTACATGGCGAGCTGGTGGTGCAGTGGTTAAGTCACTAGCCTTTGGTTCGGGAGGTTGCGGGTTCAAATCCCAGTGGGGAAGCACTGTTTTTTTTCTCTTTCTCAAGACCTTGATCCCACTTTGCGGCGCTGCACTGTGCTCTGACGCCTGGGCTATTCCGGTCTACCCTCGGAATAGACCCCAAAGACAAATTGCCCCCCAGGATGATGAATAAAGGGAATTTTTATTATTATTTATTATTTATTTATTTATAACATGAAGGTGAGAGCAAGGGCCTCTTGAAACAATAGTAAGGATGATAAGGAATGGGACGAAGGGAATGAGAAGATATGGATGGAGAACGTTTATTGAGGGGAGAAAAACAGAAAGTTGTTTGTTGTTTATCGAGTCCCTTTTATACCACATAAAGCAGTGTAGGGACCAGCCATATGTCAAGCAATGAAGGGTGTACATGACAAATCGAAGTTAATCCAAATGACAACGAGGACTAACACCACTCATCACCTTACACATGGCTATAAAGTCTCTGCATCAGAAATTGAATACGGGCAGGTGATGAGCCCACCGCGTCCAAACTTCTTTACCAGTAAATTGGGCAACTATGTACCATGAAACACTTTGCTGTTACCCCAGTGGTCACTCTTCAGTTACAGGACAACTGGGAGTGGCCACCTGGGCAAATAGAAAGATGAAGAGCAATTATAGATAAGATATCACTTAGCTTTCATTCCCGGCACAGGAACCCAGACTTTAGAATATCCAAAAGGGGGAATGGATATACTCGTGTTTGGTTGTCGTTGTTTATGGAGTCCCCTTTATACCGCAATAAGCAGTGTAGGGGCCAGCCATATGTCAAGCTCTGAAGGGTGCACATGACAAATGGAAGTAAATCCAAATGTCAATGAGGATCTACACCACTCATCACCCATCAGATGGCTAGAAAGATGAGCAGGTGATGAGCCCACTGCCTAGGAACTCAGACTTCAGGGGAGTAAATAGAATATCCAAAAGGAGGAATGGATGTACTCGTGTTTGGTAAGGACATCATAGGACAAGATCTTTAGAAGATTTTCCCCAGCCCAGCAACTCGACCTTGACCTTGTTATTCTGGAAGTAGCTAAGGAAATTAAATCACAAGATTCCTTATCCACCATTGGAAAGTTGTTTGCTTCTCACAGTACTTCTTACTTTCAATAGACCGATCTCTGGGAAATTTTAAATCCAAGCAAACTGTTTTCACCTTTAGAGTGATGTTGAACACTGTGAACTGATTACAGCTAATTATAAATCCATCCTAAATTCCTGAGCTTCTGAATTATCGGCTCTGTTTTTGATTATGCACAGCTATTGGGACGCCGTTGGTGTGTTTACCTTAGGATGCTGTGTGCACTGTTGAGTGCTGGACATGGGGCTGGTCTTGACACCACTCTGCAATTTTCATGGGCTGAGAGTTTGAGAGAAGACACAAACAAACAAGCAACATCTATTTTTACAAATTTAAACAAAGATGCCTTCTGTCTTGTCTTTCACACTGTTCTCGTCCAGACACAGAGCTGGTCCCTACACTGTTTAATCATGGTACTTATTAAGGGAACAGATTATAACAATCAAACAGTTGAATTATAAAGGGGAAGAAATGATTTTATCTATTTTAAACAAAAACAAAACATTGACCGTTTCTTTCCTGCCTAGGTTCAGTCTGGCAGTCGCACGGAGAGTGAATTGAACAACAACGTCATCAGCAACAACAATCTGAACGGCTCATTGGCTCATCATCGAGCGATGGCTCCTCAGGACTGCGTGGCTCATCCTCACGAGTTTGTGCCTGGGGAGAGCTCCATGGAGTCACAGTCTGCTCCGACGCCCGACACGACCTGTCATTGCTGTCCATGCCCAATGTGTCAGTCGGGACGGATTCTGTTTGCAGATGAGGTAGGTACCCTACTCGTGTTATAGATGTTTATTGTTGTTTAATGAGTCCTCTTTATACCGCAATAAGCGGTGTAGTGGCCAGCCATATGTCAAGCTCTGAAGGGTGCACATGACAAATGGAAGTAAATCCAAATGTCAATGGGGACTTACACCACTCATCACCTAACAGACACATGGCTAGAAAGACTCTGCATCAGGAATTAAAGACGAGCAGGTGATGAGCCCACTGCGTGTGTTTTAGATACATTCTTTAAAAGATAGATTACTCCAAATGTTTTTGAGAAGCTTGACAAGTGGTTAGACTGCCAGCATCTTGGGATTGTGTGATCCCGGGTTGGAATTTTGGCTGAAGCTACTGATGTTGAGTCCTTGGGAAAGACTCCTCACTCCTTTCGAAATGGCTGAGTGGTTAAGACAGCAAACTCATCATGGCAAAGGTCATGGGTTTCAATCCTTCCCCAGTCACCTCCTCCATTTTCTTGGGTTAAGAAAGTCTAGTTGGATTGCGTCCTTCAACCCCAGGTGAAGAAATGGATACCAGCTAAAAACTGGGGAAGTAACCTGGGATGGACCAGCGTCGATGACAACCGAAGACGACAGAAGGGTAACATATTATTGTCACTCTGTCTGCTTAATGCTACAGAAACTGGGATAAGCACTGATTCTGTGGGCCTCAAGGCTCTGAAGGACTTACTTGACCGAATAAAACATTGATGAAATCACAAAACTGTTCAAAGCTGATAAGTAAGATTGTGATTTCCCTTGATGACATAGAGTCGTCAGCAACATGTCAAAAGAAAAAGATGAATTTATAGTCCTGTGTCCCTGTACAAGCACAGGGTCATAGACTTGACATCATTTACCCCTCCCCCCCCCCCACCCCCCACTCCCTCCAGCAGGCCATGTCATTCAACATCCTTCTCAACTCGTTAGGGAGTATAGTATACAGTAGATCATTCTGTTATGCTCATCATACTAACATACTGACAATATCTTTCTATGCCCTGTAGCTGGGTACAAATCACACCCGAGTTGAGTAAGGGAAAAAAATAATGTGTAAAGTCTTTCCCAAGGACTCAATATTGGTTGCCTCTGTCACGGTTTAAACCTGGGGCCTCTCGATGTCGAGTCACGTAGCCTAACCACTCGGCCACTAATGCCTCTCCTTTCAATTCAAACGTAATGTTTCCTTCCCAAATTATATTTGATTGTTTTTCTAATCATTTTTTTTCTCTTCTTTTTCTCGTTTTTGACAGCGTCGCTCGTCAGCAAATCCACGCTCGCGACGACACCCACACATCCGCATCAACAGTATGAGGCACCTGAACTACAACCAGAACTACCACCACCTGTCATGTCCGTACGCTCATCAACCACCGTCATCCTCCTCCACCTCTTCAACGTCCGCCATGGCAACGACTGCGACTGCGTGCACGTCTGTCCCATCCTCCTCCTCCCCCTCCTCTTCCTCTACCCCCTCTACCTCCTCCTTAGTCACTACCCCGTCATCCTCTTCGGCTTCCTCAGCGCGTAGTAGTAGCAGCACCACCACCACCTCCACCGGCAGCGGCGCAAACCAGGTCCCCCCACCGGCCCACTCCCACCACCACCCTCACCTTTACCACCATCACCACCACCACCACCACCTGGGTATCACTCCACCCGTGGGCCTGCCACACCGGCCGCAACCGGTCAACCATAGCAACACGACCGCAGCGGCAGCAGCAGCCGCGGCAGCACACCACCACCATCACCACCCAGGCATGGCGGGACCTCAGTGCTTCGCCTATCCACACCCGGCGCTTCGTAATGCCGGATCCAACACCAGGCTGATTCCTACCTCTCGGGGTTGTGAGTAGTTTGAGAATTATTTTATTTTAACCCTTTGCATTCTCATCTGTTTCTGTCCGTTTCATTGCCAGTTATGTTTTTTTTTTAACCCTTTGCATTCTCATCTGTTTCTGTCCGTTTCATTGCCAGTTATGTTTTTTTTTTTTACCCTTTGCATTCTCATCTGTTTCTGTCCGTTTCATTGCCAGTTATGTTTTTGTTTTTTAAATACCAACTTCAATGGGTGAAAAGTGTTTGCTTGGGTTTTCAATTTCCCAGAGATCTGTCTTGTCTATTGTGAGTAAAAAAAAAGTACAGTACAGTGACAAACAGCTTTCCAATTACTTTAAAGATGGAGATGGTTTTATGTCTCGCTCGCGACCCACCAGCCCAAATGAGCGGGAGGTCAAAATCTTGCCATTAATAATACAGAGACCTTGGTTAAAATAAAAAAAAGATGTAAAAGATATGTTTATAGTCTGTGCCCCCGAACAAGTACAGGCCCACAGACTTTACATCGTTTTTTTCTTCCAGCGTGCTGTGTCATTCAATATCCATCTCAACCTTCTCGGGGAGCATACAGTAAAGCAAAGCCCATTGGGCTCGCCATGCTAACACACTGACAATATCTATCTCTTCCTGTAGCTGGGAACTCATTCACACCTGAGTCGAGTGGGGGAAAAATGTGTAAAGAGTCTTTCCCAAGGACTCAGCATTGGTAGCTTCAGCCAGGATTTGAACTAGTGTGCCTGACGATCTTGAGTCAAATAGCCTAACCACTCGGCCACCATCGCCAATACCTATTGCACCTTTCGCTGTCAGGATTTAATGACATCGAATAAGTTTCCTTCATGAGTCCTTATCATGTCTCCTGCTCTTCGTTTGTATCAACCAATAGGTGAAACCCGTCTGCTTGGGTTTTCCATTTCACAGAGATCGGTCTATTTTAAGTAAAAACTAGGCCAAATGGGACAAACAACTTTCCAATGGTGAATAAGGAATCTCTTGGGTTTTTTTCCCCCCCCGGTACTTCCCGAATAGCAAGGTCAAGTTGCTGGGGAAAATCTTCTAACGATCTTATCCTGTTTAATTACTCTCCTTGCCTTTCTACATATTCCAGACTCCCCTAGTAGTATATAGCCATGGTTTTGGTGCAGTTTAGTGCGTACTTCCACCAATGGCAGTGTGCTTGGGTTACTCCGGTCTACTTTCGAAATATACCCTAAAGACAAAATGCCCTTGCGGAAGAATTGATGGCAATTTGGTATGTCTAGTTCATATGATGAATTTAAAGATTTAATTTAACCAGTAATGACGATGAAAAGTTGAAAAATGGTAGGGAAGTGATGCCATGCGTACAGTGTCATGGAAATAGGCAATAGTAATACAGCATTAGCCGGTCATGTGGTGTAAACGTTGTAAGTTGGTGCCACAGAAATTGGTGATTGTCATGCCTCGTTTGCTAAAATCCTATTACGTCGTCGTCACCATTTTATATAATATTATAGAAATCCAAATCGATGATACTGCCGCTCACTTCCACTTCCCTCCCCCATTTTTCTTTCAATCAAACAAAACCATGAGAAAAATGGTAATGATGATGATAATAATAATATCTACAAACTTAATAATATAAAAAAATTATAATAAAGTATATTATTATAATCCCTCTCTCCTCCCTGTGGCTTTAGTGTTCGGCCACCCTCTCCAGGCACACATCCACCACCACCACTACCACCAGGACCCCTCTGCCGCCACCCCCACCACCACGGCCGCTGCCACCACCGGCACCCCCATGGCCTACCACTTACCGGCCCAGCCCTGTTTCCGAGGGTGCCCGCCCTCCGCCCACTACCACCCCCACCCCTCCTCATCCTCGTCTGCCGCGGCGCCCCCTCCTCCCCCGCCCTGTGTCAACTCTAGTCCTATGTGCGGCTGTCTCCACCCCGGGGCCAGCCGACTCCCGGCCCACCACCACCATCCCCACCCTCACCCCCACGCCCATCCTTCCAGTGGACCCTCCTCACGGATTCTAGGATTGCATTTGGTCAAGTGAGTGGTTCCCAAACAGGTTATGAACTCGATTTATTGAAGATGGGTTTATATTTATAGTCCTTATCCACGTACGTGTCCTTCCTTAAGGGCCTTGAGGCCAGGTAGAGCCGATGCTTATTCCGGTTTCCGTATATATGAAGCGGACAGAGTGACAATACCTCACCCTTCCAGATAGCATGCTGGTCTATTGCAGATTACTTCCCTAGCTCTAAGCTGGTACCCATATTTTACTCCTGGGTCAAGTGAGCCAATTGGAGTAAATGATGAGGTGACTGGGATAGGATTCAAACCCACAGCCTTCACCGCCATGAGAGTCTGCTGTCGTAACCACTCAGCCATCTCGCCTCATATCCATGTAGATGCACAGTACAGGCTCACAAACTTGAATTAAGTTTGAGCAACCTAACCACTTATCACCCGATGCCTCAACTTCATTGAGTTTCTATCTGTTTAGCACAATGGGCTGATCCCCTGCTTGCCTTAAAAATCTTGATCCATAGATTTTCCAGCTCTGTATCAGGCCATGTGTACTAGTGGGGCACACACTTGCACTTAACCTGGATATGTTTTACCTGGGTCTGCGCATTGATGCCTTCTGCCTTGTACACTGTCCTCGGCCAGACACAGAGCTGGTCCCTGCACTGTTTAAACACGGTTCTGAAGGGAACAGATAACAAACAAACTATCTGTTTAGTTTCCAGGTGGAGGATGTATAATATTTTAAGGTTGAGGTCTTAATCATCTTTCTCTTGCTGGAATTACGAGTCTCAAGGGTCGCAACTTCTCCCGAGACTAGTCTTTCTGGAGTTCCATTCATGACATTTTTTCTCACCTCTCTTTCGTCGCCTTTTAAAAAAAAATAATTATTTCATATAGTTTTAAAAACTTATTAGTTTAATTAACACAGATCTATCGAGTAGGTAGCTGATGTTAAATTGCCGTTACTTTGGTGCGATTTAGATGACGCGTGGCACCAAGTGTTTTTGCCCATCTAGATTCATCTACAGGCCCATTGCATCAGGTTTCTATCCGTGTCATTTCCAGGAACCTAATGTTAAATTGGCATAACTTTGGTGCAACATGCCAGGGGCTTCCAGTTCAGGCCCATCATGCTAACATTTTTTATAAGAATCTCTCTCTGTATTTAGCCCGGCACTCTTTGAAACTTTCGACACATGTGTCAAGCGAGGAAAAGCTGTGAAACGATTCTTTCCCAAAGACTCAACATCGGGCCTAGAATTGCCGGGATTTGAATATGGGATCTCACGATCTCCCATCTAGCAACACCGACTATTCAATTTGTCCCGCAGACTATGAATGTAACACATTGCCCAATTATGTTGCCACATGTATAGACAATGACGCATTTTAAATCTGCTCTTTTGGCCCACAGGGGTCACCATTCATCTCCATAAGCATTGCTCCTTTATATCTATGTTCATTGTTCATTTTCATCCCCTTTTGTATGTGAACTTGTGCAAATAATGTGTAACTCATCTTTAAATTTTGTTGGGTTTTTTTTTTACAGTTCTACTTTTTTTTGTATGCCTAATCCATACACTTTTTGAATAAATTCAAAAAAATGTTTTTTTCAAACTTCCAGCCTGGATACAGGACCCTCTGGTAGTCCCCAGCAACCGATGTGGGGTTCGAACCTCTCGATGCAACTTCCAGCACACCAACAACCTCCTGTCGCACCACCGCTCCCACCACCGCCGGCACACGCACCTCACCCACAGCCCATCCCCCTCCCTAGTCACCACCCCCACCACTCACAACAACAGCAGCAGCAGCAACAACAATCCATCGCCGTCGCTCCTCATCCGCAACACCCCTCCCCACTGCAACCGCCTCCACTCTACCCCATCCAACCATCACAGCAACAACCACCACCACCGCCGTCGCAACAACAGCAACAGCATAACCAGCATGCGCAACATCATCGGCAGCCGTCGTCCGTTGACGGTATACTGCAGCCACAGGCACTCCAGCTTCCTCCGCCGCCACCACCGCCCCCACCCCAGCAGGCGGCGCCGGCTTGCAGTCAGAGCCATTCCCAACACTACCCAGGCATGGGTCACCAACGGACACTGGTCAACCAGATCATCGGGCTGACCGCCCATTCACACTCCCGCGTCCCTCATGCCCATGGACATGTCCATACACATCCAAGGATGGTGAGTTGTGCAGATTTTTTTGGGGGTTTTTTTTTTGGGCATGTGTATTGTTGTCCAAATCCCTTCATCTGTAATACCTAAGTGGTGTAGGCATAGCTGTCCGTATAATACAATCGGCCTGCTTGGATCCACGAAAAAAATATAACAATTCGATATTAGTAATTCTGTCTCGTAGATGCCGCTTCTGCCGTGATTTTATTTGCTTTCAGTTTCGGTTTTGCATGTTTTCATCGGGTTTTTTTACACCCGCCAACGGCAATTTAAATTAGTAATCGATGACAAGTTTGTTTATGATGCATAAGCCTTACACTGAAAGGTACAAAAGGTAAATTGATCATAAATTGATCAAGAAAGAAAGAATCGATGACAACGACAGTGGTTGTGACCATTATTTATTATTATATAAGTAAGTAATGACATAACGCACTGGGTGTCGCGACGCGTGAGAGTGTTCCGTATTTTAGTTTTGAAAAGTTGGCAGCTATGATAATCAGCTATGTGTAGGTGCTTACCGAGGCCATGCTGAGCCAACCCAGCCCAGCCAACCCCGCACAGCTCTTAGGCACATTGCACAGGCCATACGTTTAACAGATCAGACACATACACGTATACAGCCAATAAATGACTATAATAACGTCATGTTTTGAGTGTTATTACATTGAGTTATACTCACAATACGCCACCAGTAGACTAAATGCACACGTGAAAAACCTCATGAACCCATATCCCCTGTCTTAGAAAACCTTCATTGGCTCCCAATTAGATTTCGTATAGATTTCAAAATTTATGCTATGCTTACAAATGTTTTAAAAATGTAGCTCCAATATATTTAGACAAACTTTTAGAACAATATAAACCAGGCCGCTCGCTGTGATCATCAGATGCCCTGTTAATGTGTATTAGACGATGTAATTCTAATTTTAAAAACAAATCTTTTAGCATATCAGCTCCCATCTTATGGAACGAAATTAGTTTTACAA
>JARDUL010029753.1:0-12804 GCA_030265205.1 Dirona pellucida | reverse complement strand
TCATCATCATCATCATCATCATCATCATCATCATCATCATCATCATCATCATCATCATCATCATCATCATCATCGTATGGGCACACACATCAATGACACATATCATTAGTTTTAGAAAGGTTTTCAGTGTGCAAATCTACACAAGTTAATGCATGAAAACAACTTTGGTTCCGCACACCATTCAACACATCGTTCATAGAATTGAATTGAATTGAATTGAATTGAATTGAATTGGTATCACATGGGTTACTCTTCGGTTTCAAGATTTAGACTGCTGGACACAACAAGTCGTGTGATCATAATTTGGTTCACCAACAATGAAAGACAAAACAGATTGAATCCAAAAACATTGGCATGATGCAACATAACAAATTACTGCTATTGTAAATTCAAAATGTCCATATTTAAAAAAAAAAGTATATTTTAAAAACCAAACAAATCAAAACCCCAAATAAAAACCAAAACAAACAATCCCCCCTTGTCCAGAAAATTTGGACTTCCAACTTGATTTTAGCCAGTAACCAAACCTTATAAGCCAGATAGATATGGACAAACTTTACAACCCATCAGAGGAGTAGAAACTATTTATTACTCATCGCGAGACTCATTCCACGAGCATCCCATGGCCGAACGAGGAGGGGCATAACTATGGAAGGAAACACCTTCATCCATTTTACACAATATTGCTGCCGCCACCACGGCCCTCTGTTGGGTAAAGTTTGCCCAACTCTGTATGTTGCACGAAATGTCTATCATTGTAATAATAATATTATTACAGAGGTTCATTATAAAATATAAAAAAAGAGTCAAAGAAAGTTGTTTTTGATTTTTGTTGAAGGACATGTTCATAATGAAAGATGCTGGGTGATGATAAAAATACCAATAAAGACCAAGTAGGCGAACAGAGAAGTAAACGGTCGAATATCACACAAAATGCATAAGGATGGGAAAGAGCAATGGATCGATAGAACAAATACTGAATAAAAAATCATATCATTATTTTCAATGTTTTGATGAAAGACTTCGCACCAAGACCGATAACAGGTGTCTAAAAACACAACACATCGAAAGCAGCAAATGCACACTTGTGTGGATTAAACATTGTACACAGTAAAACAGTCTTCTCTGGAGAGATAAGTAGGATACAATGGTAGGATTAGCCAATGGGGGGTTCTTTCTTAAACCTATCAGCTATTCAATACTTTAAATTCTTTAAATCTAGAACCAATACAAGTCAGTCTGAGATTGAGGCGAGATTTGGTACAGAATGTTTCTTCTGTCTTCAACACCTATAATACTACATTGATGCAAGCACCGAAACTTGTTGAGTAAAACGATCCAAGACAAACAGGCGATAAACCTGCTGTCCTTGTTTAAGTAGATTGCGTGTTCTTTATAAATATAATAACCTGCTTTTTCGACGCCCCATCTTAAACAGGCTTCGATCCAGCAAATATACAATAATAATAATATTATACAGAGTAAACTGTGAGCTTTTAAATACTTCAAAGACCTCTCATCAATCTAAAAATCCAGAAAGTGTGGAGACCATTTTGCTACAATACGGCAACTTATAATACTGTTAAAGTAAAGCACCCGAAGCAAACTATAAGATATCATACTATAGCATAGATGGCAATAAGACAAAATGAATTATAATATATTATAATAAGTCAGCAAGACCCAAGTTTGAATGTCTAAGAGAAATAAGTGAGTTGGAATCTGACTGATTGGCCAAAGCGCGGTACCTATTCTAATTCAGGAACGCGACGCAGTAATCTTAAGACAAATTATTTCATGTGTTAGTCACGGCTAAGGTGAGTTGTGTTCAACTATAATATTATATAATGTCAACACTGAAGGTATTGAACCCACAGATAAAAGGATAGTGTTAATTTTTTTTCTCTCGTATAGATCGATCGGCCTCGTACCAATTCGATCACTGTTGTTATGGAACGGCCTCACTCACTTAGACCTCTTAGTATTTCTCTCTTATCAACATCATCAACATCACACTGGTGTGTTCCCTTTGTAACATATTAAAAAAAAATACAATTGGTTTCAATCGATTCTGACATTAAGAAATGAAATGTCTATGATTTTCGACAATTCGGGATTTGAACAGCATTCAATAACTATAATCAGTTATTGACAAGTATTCAACATCCACCGCATTCCTCTATTTGATTTTCAAACAAAACTGTCTTGTTGTATTTCATTGGCCATCAATAAACAAATTCAAACCAGAAAATTTGAAACTCAAAAGCGAGATTTGGATTTT
Organism: Dirona pellucida; assembly: GCA_030265205.1. Lineage (NCBI taxonomy): Eukaryota > Metazoa > Mollusca > Gastropoda > Nudibranchia > Dironidae > Dirona > Dirona pellucida. Next base: position 10,523 of record JARDUL010029753.1, on the reverse strand, counting down.
CAACATACTAACAATAAAAACCAGAACAAATAGTTTTCCAGTAAATCGAATTAAAAGATACTAATTGTAAAAATTGCACAAGCTTTACGTAGTTCAAAACAATGACATATTAATCAAGATACAATAAAAATCACAACTCGTCTTCTGAATAATAGATAGTAAATTTGAAAAATCATCAACTTCATAATAATATGAATGTACTAGAATATATAAGATAACATTTCCACACCGTAAACCGCCTGTAAGATGTAGTTAATTAAGTAAAATTTTATCTAACGGAGAGTCATATTATGCCAGTGTCACCTCCTCAAACATTTTTTTATTTTAATTTTATTTTGAGAGACTCGTATCCGATTGGGGCTGACCGCTCGTTTGTCCAGTCACCAACGGACTACTGACAGTTGCTTCAGCAGCCGCGGTCGTGGATTCAACCTGGGTATCTGCCGGTTTTCCGGACACTTTTTCAGATTCAGATTCTGTTCCTTTACCACCGATTTCTTCCATCCTAGTCTGAACCGTTTCTGAATGGTGGACCAGCTTAACCTCGCCGTTTTCTGAAACGGTCTTCTCCTCCATCTTTTTCTCCTCCACTCTGACCTCACCGACCTTCTCGTTGTCATTGGTGGTGATGTTCTTCTCCGTTCGATTTTCCTCCGTGACAACCGTGCTGGTTTCTCCCTTGTGTTCTATAATTGGACCAGATGACGACGAAGAGGAAGCAGAGATGCGTGTGGACGAGAGACTGCTAGAACTAGACTCTACAGTTCGGATTTCTTTGTGAACCATGACTCCAGTGTTTCCTTGCATCCCAAACTGTTCAAAAACCGCTCCTCCATCTTGAAGAGTGGAGATACTAGAGAAGGTGGTGAATTCCCCCGTGTGATGGGTGTCTGCGGCGGGTCTGTCTGTATCCACCGCAACGGATGTAGTGTTGTCTACAACTTTAGAATCAGAAGTAGGACCTTGGTTGGAAATCTCGATTTGTTTAATGACTGGTGTCTCTACTTCAGTGCCCTGTGGACTACTGCCCACAATGTCCGAGACATGCTCGCTAGAAGAAACTGGTGCATTGGCCTCATGAGATGATTTCGAGCTCAAAACAATGTTATCCTCTTTGGGAGTTTCTACCGCGACAGAAGACTTTTCTCTAGCAGAATCATCTACGACTTTCTCATCAACCTTCTGAGAAGTTGCCCCGGTATCCGATGCTTTCGCGACACCTTCTACAGCTACTTCATCCATCTTTTTAACATCAACAATTTCGGTCGCACACTGAGTTACCTGCTCACGAGAGGGTTCAGACTTATCTTCAGAAACGTTTTCTTTATTTTGATCTATCGACTTCGTCACTTCTGTCTTGGTTTCGGTGGTATTTTCAATTTCAATATTCTTGACTTCATGATTTATTTCCTTAACTTCATGTGTAACATTAGAAGAGCTTTGGGTTGAAATCAATGATTCAGTTTTGGTAGCATTAGTGGTTCCTTCATCCTTCTCCTTTGTCACTTCGACTTCTGTTGTCGTTCCAGAGATTGGACTGGTAGAAGGGTTAAATGTCATGTCTGGTTTTCCCGCCTCCACTGTAGAAGATGGCGACGGGACGGTCTTACTCTCAAAAACGTCTTCATTCTTCATACTACTTTCCTCATTCACCGACGAGTAACTCGTTTCTATTACAGTTATCTCCCCTTTCGGTGCTATTTCTGACTGGCCTTTGCTGGAATCTCCTTCCGGCACAGTATTAGAGTCTAGGGTCACTGATGGAATGTCGCCAGATTCAGATTTCGTCTCTTTGGTTTGGTCTGCCTGAAGTAAAAAGTCGCCTTTTTTAGATTCTGTTCCTGTCTCTGTTTTCTGGTCAAATGTGATCAGAGTCTTCTCTTTTTGCTGGCCAAGTTCGTTTGATACCGTTTCACTTTTGGTTTCAAATTCCACTTTGGATGTCTCGGTCTTCTGAGAAATGTCTGTCACCTGGGAAGTCTTGATTTCCTGAGAGATTTCAGCTTTCTGTGAAGTCTCGACTTTCTCAGAAAGTTCTGCTTTCGGGGAAATCTCTGTTTCCGATTTCTCTATAGTTATGTGTGTGGTTTCGCCACTAACGACAGTCGTAACATCTTCCTTGCTTAAATTTGGTTTCACTTCATCGCTGCTACCTACAACCGAAGCAGATTTTTCTTCCCCAGCAACCTGAGTCTCCGCAGTCGTTGCTCCGTCACCTTCTACCGATGTAAAATCTTTACTCTCACGTGATAGCGAAGTGTCCTTTCCCACAGTTATGCTGGTCTGCTCAGAGGATGACGTCACAGACACAATAATATTCCCGTCCATTTTTTCAACGCTATGGCTTCCCAAACAATCCAGGTCTGAATTGTCACCACCACTGGCTCCGGCCCCAACCACGGTCCCCTTGTCAAAGGGCATGATGTCATCACAGGCAAGTCCATCATCGTCAGTGTCATCGGCACGGCCACCTTTGACCCCACCTTGACCAATCATGACGTCAGATTTAACCGGTTCCACCAGACTCACGTCCCCGCTTGAAGCTTCCATCAAATCTTCATACGCACCGTAGCCAAGCAGGTATTCCTCATCTTCAGTTTCAGTCGCCGGTTTATCATCATCATTATCATCATCGTCGTCATCTGGTCGTGTGATTTCAATATCAGTCCTCACGGGTGAGTTCAAATCGGCGATGTCTAGTGGTGCAGCCATTGATGTGGTTGGTCTAAGCTCAGGGGTCACGGCTTCCGTTGCAGCAGTACCTGTTTCTGTTTCAAGACTCATGAAAGGAGTCAAGTCTTTCGTTTCAGGAGTCACGGTTTCAGTTACAGGAGTAATTGCTTTGGTTTCGAGAGCCTCGACTTTTGGCTCAGGAGCGACGTCTTTGGTTGCAGGAGTCATGGCTTCAGTTGTAGGAGTCACATCTTTAGTTGCAAGAGTCATTATTTCAGACGCAGGAGCCACTACTACAGGTGAAGTAGCTACTGTTTCAGTCACAGGATTAGCAGATGTGACCACTGGAGTCACAGCCTCAGTTTCAGGAGTCACCACCTTAGTTTCAGGAGTCACGTCTGCAGTTGCAGGAGCTGCTGCTTCAGATGCAGAAGCAGTGAAAGAGTGAAAACCGGTTACCTGTGATGCATCCATTCCAGACGATTCACCAGATTGGCCCATCTTTTCAGTTATTTCAGTATCTTTGTCGGTTGTCATGGTTACTTGCTCTGTGCTGTATACGTCTATATGGTCTTTACCTGTGGTGGCAGAGTCTGTCGTGTCAGGTTTTGAACTATCTGACGTAACATCAGCTTTATCTTGGAACGCACCACCCGAAACAGATATTAAACTGTCTGTCTTCTCTTCAATTTCTCCACGTAGGTCTGCCTTTTGATCACCCGGTTGATCAGCCTCGTCTGAGTGTTTGGATAGCATCGACTCAGTCTCGGTAGGTTCCTTTGGAGTATTGCTCGGCACGGTTTCCTGAGAAGTTGTGCTGGTCTGTTGTAAAGTCATTTCCAGTTCTTCAGTCTTTGGCAAGGCTGTGCTCGTTACTTCTAACGGTTGGCTCTGTGCTGGGGTTGATTCTTTCGAAACTTCCTCGACATTTTCAGGACAATCTTTTTGGTCTGTGGTACCTACGGTGTCCAGCTTCACAGAAATTGGAACTTCGCTCTTCTCAAGAACCCTTTCTTCTGCCATCACAACTTCTTCTTCAACGATGCATTTCTCGATTATAGACTCTCTGTCATGATCTGTATTTTGATCTTGCTTGGATTCCGGATCATTCGAAGACTTGGGGACTGCCGTATCGCTAGGGGGAGCCACGGGGCCTGGGGTACTTTGGGCGTCAGCCATTTTTGTGAAGGAGATGCTCTCTTCCACCACCGACTTTACCACCTTCTGAGCAATTTCCTCATCAGCACTCTTGCTGTTATCCTTCTCCTTTTCAATTTTTGAGTCTGCTTCATCGTAGGTGTCAGAAACACCGTGCCCTAAGGCCTGGTCGCCTGTGTCTTTTGATACAGATTCTCCAACGTCTTGTTTTCCATCTTTTGAAGTATCTTTCTTCGAATCCTTATCTACTAAAGTGATTGTTTCTGTATCGCTTGATGGTTTCGCCATATCCTTTGTATCAGGTTCACAAATGTCCAGCTTGTCTTCTTTCAAGGCAGGGCTTATGTCTTTGCCAATTCCTGCTTCAATCGGTTCTGTGTCTAAGATCTCTTCTTTTAAAACTTCTTTAGTGACGACTTCGTTTTTCTCCTCTACTTTGGCCTCGCCGTAATCTAAGTCTTTTGCTTTTGCATCAGGAGACCTGGGAGGAGAAATCCTAACACTACTCTCACTTCCAGATGTTATCTTGACTGTCATCACCTCATCAACTACATCGATTTCAAACTCTTCCCCTTTACTCTCTGCCTTTCCAGGTTCAATGACGTCACGTTCGGGCAGAGACGGTTGATGTTTCACACCACTATCGTCACCATCCTTACCCGCCTGTTTTCCACTGGCGTCTGGCTGACTACGACTTCCCTCGAACGCCAAGGATTCACCACCGTCTTCGTTCACTCTGTCTGTTTCCTCCAAGTCTGGGGCTTGGGTAGTTAATCCAATGTCTTCACCAACACCCTCTTCTTCTACTTCGTACTCGTCTATATTGTCATCATCATCATCATGATCATCATCGCCCCTGTCATCAACAGCTGTGTCAGGAGGTACGTCGACAACAGCTGCCGCATCAGTACTATCTGTCTTCATGCCAAGCGGTGGTTCAGAGTTTTGAACTCTGTGGGTTGCAGCAACGCAATGCTCTTCCTCAACAATGTCATTTTTGTTCTTGTAATCCTCTTCTTCTTTATGGGACAAGTTTTGTGGAATGGTTTCGATACTGTGACTGACTTGACTCTTTATTTCCGGTTCTACCGCGCTTCGGACTTCCGGTTCTTCTACCGAATTCAAATTTTTGTCTGGTTTTGATTGGACATTGACATGCGGATCTGAAACAACCATCTTTTCTTCTACACTACCCTGACGATAATGGTCGTCATCATCATCATCACAATCAACATCATCATCATCGTAATCATCATCTTCATCGTCATCAAAATCTTCAACGCCATCATTCAACACAACAAGGGTGCAGTTAGTGGCACACACACTGTCATTGTCACCACACGCCTTGCCTTTCTCACCAGCAACAACATGATCATCATCATCATCACCACCACAAACATTCTCAGCATCCACTCTGATCTTTGACCCTTCCCCCTTTCTAGAGGGGACCAAAGAAGCTGTTGCTGAAGCTGTCGGTGTCGATGGCGTTACAGTCGTTACCGGTGTGGCAGCCCTGACTGTTCTGTTGGGAATGGTGTGTTTAGGAGAAGTGCCAGAAACAGGTGAGGTAGGGTAGGGAGAGCTTTTTGGACGAGATTTGTTAAAGCCGTCTGCAGAATTCGGATACGGATTCCACACAGAGTGAGTGAGAGGAATTCTGCATAAGGGTTAGGGTTAGGGTTAAAGGAGAGGGGTTGTTATCAATGAGGACATCTTCACCAATAAGTTTTATTAAAAAAACCAAGAAAAAAATCATTGGGAAACGATCTCTCTGCAACAAAGTCAACAACGAAAATGTCGAACATCGAAAAACTGAAAGTAATGGGTGAGGACATCGAGAAAATGTTCTGTTTAAAAAAAGAGGAAAATGAAATGAAAAACAGTAGCAGAAAACATCAAAACAGAACAAAAAACAAAAAGACTTGATGAAAGATAAACATTGAATGGCTGAAAAATCCTGTTGAATGTCTAGAACTTTCGACAATTGTATTTCTCCAAACACCATGTATGAAACCAGACACGGGCGATGAACACATCACATTAAAAACAAAAAAATGTTTTAAAAACAATTTTAAATAAAGAACAACATATTCTGACACGAATTTTTAGAGCTAGATTTGAAGAGCTCGTAGAGAAATTATGTGTCAATATTTGAAATACTTTGACATCTTGTCAAAAACGATTTTTTTCTTCTCATTTTTGCTAATGTTGTCAAGATGCCATTGAGTAATTCAATAACACTGATGAAGCCATGAAACATGTAGGACACATTATGGAATTAAACCTTTATAGTCTTGGCTTTCGGGACAAGAATAAGCCTTGAAGAAAGGTTTAAAATGATACAGTGGCGATCTGTGAAATGAAAATTCACAGACAAATAAAAGACATGAAGAAAAAACACCAAAACTGAAAGGATATCCCAAACAGAAATGTGAAAGAATATAAAACAAGGAAGCCCCCATACATTGTATTGCAATTCCGCCTCGAAAGGAAGAAAATCGAAACAAAACTCCTAGGTCAAATAACTGACTACCCCTTTTCTTTCTACTGAGCTGAGACAAATGCTAAATAGAAATGTAGTTATGGTGGAGGCATTCTCGAAAAAGAAACACCTTCCTACATACACAGTCTGTCAAATGAAAAGATGCTTTTGATGTTGTGTAATTTAAAAAAAAGAGCTCAGATATAATATTTCAAGTAATAAATAACAAGAATACACAAAAAGACAAACAAGATGACTAAATAAGAGACATGACATGTAAATAAATATAGAAAACAAACTCACATAATATGAAATGACAGAAATTATAAAAACAAAAGTTCAAACAAAAATAGAAAGAAGAAAAAAAAAAGAATAAACAATAATAATAATATGAATTAATAAAATCGGGATATAATGGTTGAACACAACAAACTGTCTGACAACACGAGGAAAACGAAATTCACACGAAATATAATAAAATATAATACACAAAAAAGAAGCGCTATCAATTAATTGTCATGTGGGATCAAACCAACCTAAAATAATTTCTAATGAAGGTAGCCAAATAATCTTCAAGTAGCCAAAAAAAATTCCAGTGACCTAAATAGTCACCATCATCATGCATTTACTGCAGACATGTCAAGGGAGCAACCCATTCAAACACACAAGGGGCCGAGTGCCCTCCCTTTCTATTTTCATAGTTACCCCCCTTCGTTTGTACCTTGCGGTACAGGCCGCCAGGTTAGGATTGAGTTCAGGGAGTTCAAATAAGGGCAGAGACTTGCAATGTGACCATGTGACCACAGTGATCTAGTCTGGCCAGCCAAACCAAAATTATCTGACAGCCACATCACGTATTTCGTATCGCTAGTTTAAAATGTCTGAAACATTTTTGTTGTTGCTTTCTTACGGGACAGGTTGGCTACCTTTTGTCGAGATGGTTAACATGGAGAATGTTTAAAACGTTAAATAATAACTGAAAATTTGACAAGGATTGGAAAAAAAGGAATAATAATAATAATATAAAAAAAACCCCAAGAAAAAAACAAGATAAGCAACTAAATAAATAAATAATATCTATATCTAAAAATTATAAACATTTACATATAACTCAAAAAGCCACCGAAAAAAAATTAAACCAAACATAAAATCGTAAAAATAATATTAATCATCAGTCACAAATTAAGATCTGAACTAGATATAAAAACATAACTCCTTTTGAAATTTGTTATTTGTTTTTCTCTCCAATTGCTTAGTATATTTAAAAAAAGCATGAACTTACCTGGTCTCCTCAGATTCCAGAAGCTTCCTGTATGCGGCAATCTCGAGCTCAAGGGACAGTTTGGCGTCCATGAGGGTCTGCAATTCAACCAGCATGCCTTCCATGTCGGCGCGGAGTTTGTTCATTTCCTCGCGGAGAGAGTTGCACTCGGCATCGTGGTCGTGTTCCTTCATCTCGAGCTCTCTCATCAGGTCCTGGTATTGTTTCTCGAGGAGGGCATTCTGGAGGGAGCGGAAATGACATTATTGGGGAAATGACATTATTGGGGAAATGACATTATTGGGGAAATGACATTATTGGGGAAATGACATTATTGGGTAAATGACACTATTGGGAAAATGACATTATTGGGGAAATGACATTATTGGGGAAATAACATTATTGGGGAAATGATATGACAGATTGGGTTCCATTTATTATACTTTGACAACCCAAAGGGCCTCAGCAGAAGGGCTTCTAAAGGGCACGCCGCCACAACAGAAAGGGCATCCACATAGGACAGGCCTCAACAGAAAGGGTCTCCACAGGACAGGTCTCAACAGAAAGGGCATCCACTAAGAAGGCCCCAAGTTTTTTTAAGGCCCTGATGTCTTTAATGTCTAAAGTCAAACTGAAGAAAACGTCACCACTTTTTTTAACGTAAGTTGTGAAATTTTGTTTTTGGTATAATCTAGTCTAATTGATGATAGTTTATTTTGTGTTCAACTTTGATGTCCTTTTGATTGCGACCATCAGTATCAGGTTTTTCAACTTAAGTGTTTTCTACTATTATGGTGAGTGTATGTAACTTTTAGACTACGTTACTTTGATGCACAATTAAATGCCAAAAAATCTTACTCGTGCTTCCAAGTCAGACATACGACCTCTGTAATCGCTGAGTTGTTTCTGGAGTTTCTTGACCTCTTCCCTGGAGTGGGTGACTTCCATGTTGTGCTTGGTGGCGCCTGTACGGAATTCTTGGACCTGGTCAGTGAGAACATTCGGAAATGGTTATGACAACGAAAAATTTATAATTCATGATTGTAAACGTGAATAGCCTTAATAATCATCGAGCATTTTGCCTTTTTTCGGGGTGAGAAAAATGATAAATGATAGTGTTAGTGAATCAAAAATTACATGATTGTAAACAGAAATAACCTAAATAATCATCGAGCATTTTGCCTTTTTTGTTGTTGTGAGAACATTGGTTAATGACAATGTTAGTGATCCACATAATTCATTATTTTAAATAGGAATAACCCAAAAATCAATGAACATCTTGCTTATTAGCGTATATTTTAACCCCAGCTTCTCACAGTAAAAACCATTATTCAGAGGAAAAAAAACCCCCAAGCCCGACAACAAACGATAACAGATAGCAAAAACAATATTCATTATCTCAAATAATAATAACCCAAAAATCAATGAACATCTTGCTTATAAGTATGTGCCTATATTATTGTAACCCCAGCTTCTCACAGTAAAAACCATTATTCAGAAGGCAAAAAAACAAACAAACCCCAAACCCAGACAACAAACGATAACAACAACAGCAATATTCTAATTCCTTTCACCTTTATATTTATATTTTCGTCGTAGTATGTTTTTTTGATAAAGGGGAAACCCGAAACGTTAACTTAATGTAATTTGTCTCTTTTTGAAGCTTACTAACTATACACACCACTACTGTTTACATTTTACTGGCTTCCAGCAGCCTCACCACGTTACTTCTAATTCTATAGCGTACCTTGAGGTTGTAGAAGGATTCCATCTCGCCTCTGATCTGGTCAACCTTGAGGTCATACTCTTGTTGCATGTCACGGATGGCCTGGGACAGCTCGTTCTTCCAGAATTCACGGTTCTCGGCGGTGGTGTCACGGTAGGCAAGGGCAGACAATTCCTTCAGTTCCTGGGGAACGAATATTATGGTATGGCTTGATGAAACACGCGCGCTCATGCTCTGATGTCACGAAATTAAACAATTGCCCAAAAAAAGGGGGGAGCTAAATTTGACGTGAAAATGGCCGCCAAAAAGAGCTAATGATGACAATTTTGAATAAAAGGAATATTATGTCTTTTTCGTCGAATTATAAATGATAATAGTGATGATGATGATGATGATGATGATGATGATGATGATGATGATGATGACAATGGCGACATAGATAACAGAGTTGTGTCTCTTTGATATGAAACATTCTAATCAGTATCACTATTTAAGAAGGGGGCATTACTAATGGACACATTTTTCAAAAAGGGAGTCAACCAAAATGCAAAACGTCCAAATATCGAAGACTTGAGTCCCAGATTGTTCCCAGTAAATCCCTATATTATATTCATCTATCTTACCTGTTCGTGGACGTCCTTCAAGAATTGGATCTCTTCAACCAAGGTCTGGTATCTGTTCTCGGCGTCTAATCTGGCAATGGTCTCGTTGCTTAAGTCCTGGAAGAGTCAAAGGGAGGTAACAATGATAATAGTTAATAATATTCTCCAATCACTTTAATCTAAAAATGAGTTATTATACAGAAGTAAAAACACCCTAAAACCATTTTGCCTTACATTCTGCATATCATATTATAATATACTGCTTGGGTCAAGAAATTATATATTTATATACGTATATTGGAAACCACAATTTATCATAGTAAGTTATAGTTATTTAGCCACATGCAATGCTGTCTCTTGTTTTTAAAAAAACCCCACCAAACATTCATCCACGTATCAAGTGCATGGGTGACAATCCATCTATCCATTCATCCATATATCCATCCATTCATGATCCTACCCACCCACCCACCCAACCAGCCATCTACCCACCCACCCACCCACCCAACCAGCCATCTACCCAACCAGCCATCCATCCACCCACCCACCCAACCAGCCATCTACCCAACCAGCCATCCACCCACCCACCCAACCAGCCATCTACCCAACCAGCCATCCACC
>JARDUL010029642.1:0-12804 GCA_030265205.1 Dirona pellucida | reverse complement strand
GACAAACAGCGCCCACCTGTCTCGAGTACAGAAAGGTGGGGGACAAGAAAATATGTAAAGTATCGAGGTGCTTATTTTGCGTTAGTGTTGGTGTACACATGTTTGCAATGGGCTGAACAAAAAACTGTCATTAACACTAACACTAACACCATAACACAATTTCTTTTTAGACAGGCTGATCTTGAATTCCAGCTCAATATTCAGCCATGAACTATGAGTATGATGTTTGATCTTTTTGCTTGGAATGCAGTTAGTCTGGGTTTGCGTGGGAGTGCTTTGTACCACAGACATACACTTATAACTCTCCGTTTGTACCCAATGAGCTGGATCTGAGCTTTTCTTGTGGTGCCTTATGGTCCACGGCATTGTCCTTGAGCATGAAAATCTGGCCCCAACTCTCTCTCTCTCTCTCTCTCTCTCTCTCTCTCTCTCTCTCTCTCTCTCTCTCACACACACACACACACTCTCGTTACAAGGCTCTCTGTTCTGTTGAGGGGAGCCGGTTAAGTCACTCGCTTTTGGTTCAAGAGGTTGCAAGTTCGAATCCCGGTGGAAGCACTGAGGTTTTTTGTCAAGATCTTGATCCCACTTTTGCAGTGCCACACTGCGGCTGACGCCTGCGGTTATTCCGGTTTACCCTCGGAATAGACCCTAAAGACAAATTCCCCCCTATGAATAAATAGAATCTAATTTAATTATTTTTTTTGTTAAGTAATGAGACAACACCAATGCTAAAGAGTATGACTTTTTTATTTATTGAAAAAAGTTGGGTTTATCAGTGGGTTAATGAAACAGGAATAGATGTATTTTAATTTGTATATATTGTGTAACTAAAATTAAATTATGAGCCTCTGCTTGCAAGATGACAACAAAAACACAACAAAAAAACCAAAAAAACAAAAAAGTTTAAAAGGCTTCATTCTTCAAAGCCAAATAAGAATGCATATTGATCACAATGAAACCTGAAAATTGCGCTTAAAAATAATCACTGTGTAAACACAATTATAACAACATTGAAATCTATTTGTAAATAACGCACTATTCTTTTAAAAAAATATAAAAATACATAATATCTTATCTTATAGCATGCAGCACAAACCTGCAACTTTAACATTAAGTGCCCTGCGATACATAATTGTAACTATAAATCTTTAAGGAAAAATAAATCTGAATATAATATATATAAAACGAAAAATCGCTGGTTCCCTATCGGTGTCCAAATGGCTGTGACATGAGTGAGTGATGAAATACATAAATCATTTCCTATATCGCAAGATAGTACTACTATTAGTAGCTTAAATGGTCACTCCAGGTTTTGAAGATGAAGACTTCTCATATATAATAGCTGTGAAGCTAACTTGAGATTTATCCATATCACAATAAATAATACAACTTGTTTCTGTGGAAGTAAATTACTTAAAAAACCCCCAACCTTTATTCATGGCCGCTATCACAACTGAAAGCTTGCAATTACAGTATTATTTTTAGTGTCAAAGGAAAAAAAAATTAAAAGGAACTATCTAGGGGATATTTGATTTTATCGAGACGGTCTAGTACCGTTTGACCGTTTGATCTAGTCCCTAATTTCTAGTCAACTTTAAATTATCAATTACCAGCCCAGTTTGTTGTTTCTGTGGACTTTTGTTACGTTACAGGCTCATTTGCAATGATAATATTTATAACTACAGATTGGTTGTGAAGTTGAAAGTTTGCATTTTTATTTCTAAGATCAGAAAAAGAAACAAAAAATGTGATAAAATTAAATTCAAATGAGCAATAAATAATTTTGGCATAAGGTTGAAAAGAACCTCTTCTTTCAAAAATCATTATTCATGCATGTAAAAATTGTAAAAAAAATCCCAAAAACCCAACATCCTAAAAACAACCCTAAAACAAAACCCAATCATTATTTTCTTTGCTCTTATTGGCTTGAAGATGAGCAAATCTACACCGTTATCATTTGCCACATGTTTGCAACACAAGTGGATTGAGCAACTCATGAAAATGACTTAAAAATATTTTACGAAGGAAGGAGACGGAACATATTTAAAAAAAAAAGCAACACAACCCACAGATGAACACAATTTACACTACGTATCGCTCCATACTAACACATTCCTTTTCATCTAAACTATTTGGTCTATTAATCTAATGAGATACAGAAATACAACAGTTACCTTAACTGACGACACCAATCATATCAAAGCCCTCATACATGCAAACATAAATACATATATAAATATCAATTGGCATTCAGGATACGTATTTCATAGAATTCAAAAGATCCATCTGTAAAATGGTTACAGTTTAAAAAAAACCCCAACAAATCATAAATATTCAAACAAAATTGAAATCCTGTTTCAAGACTGTAATTCTAAATTTGGGAGATAAAAATGATTTTGATCGATTAGATCTTTTAACACTATTCTCACTTTCTCTCTGTCACCGTTCAAATTGCAAGATTTTCTTTTCAAATTATATTTCTAAGCATAAAAGGTAATGGCATACAGTGAAATCAAAGATTATAAATTATGTTACAATTCCATGTCCCCCTCTTTGAAATCAATTGAAGCAAACAACGTCAGAGGATGCCTAAATACGCTGTGGCCTCTACCTCAAACCGTCCGAAGAGGACCGGTGCCTTAATGCCAGCTAGTTGGTCACTACAGTCCAGATACAGATACTTTAAGTGAAGGTCATTAAGTGAGTTATGAAACAGTCATATAATATCTTTAAATCCAAAAAGGAGGAAAAGAGTTAACATTTGACAAAAGCTATAACAAAAAAAGGGTCATATGGAGAAAAATAGAAACACAAACTTCATCGAATGTATAATAGAATTAATATTTTGGCTTATAATATATTTGGATATCTATTCATATTGTAATACTCTTCAAATTAAGTTTTCACTAACCTGGTGTAAAAGTGTGTTGTGTAGAAATCCTTAAGTAGAGATCATAAACGTGCTATGTACTATGATGAAATGTGCTTGTAATCAATAAGTCCATTATCAATATAATATGGCATACCGTACCACCATAGGCATGGCAAAACACAGCTTAAGATTTTTAGTCTTCTTTTGTTTTATGTTTTATGTGCTTGTTGGCTGATGAAGAGGAGACCCGAAACGTTCTTTGAATCGTCAATTTCTAAGAGGAGTTGGAACAGGGTTCCTTTGTTTAATAAAACTTGAAGCTGATATCAAAGAATATATTGCCAGTTACGAAATTTGACTTTTAGCAAATTATGAGTTACTGCTGAAAAATCAGTGAGCATTGATTTTTTTCCTTCTTTTACAGCGGGTTATATGTCAGTAAATAATAATTGTCCACAAACCAACCGACCCATCAGTGTCATATATATATATGTATGATATACATGTATATGCATATATATGCACCCTTGGACATCGTATAAGGCATGACTTGAGTCAATGAGGAGGGAATAATTAATAGTACAAATGTAAAAAAGCTAAAACTGAAACAGAGAAACTATGCTGAAGAGGTTTAAGGCTTGGAGGGTTAGTCAAATAGTAACAAAGAATAGGCAGCAGCAAGAGCAGCACATGAAGGAAAGAAACAAAGATATGAAGGAAAGAAACAAAGACATGAAGGAAAGAAACAAAGACATGAAAATGAACCCAGAAACTAGGGGAAGAGCAACGTTAATACTTTAGAACAAGTTAAGAGAAAGAAAAAAAAGGCATATAATATACGTCTGTACTAACGTATGTATGTATGTATGTAAACGTGCCGAGTGAAAGAAAGATGATTGAATAATAATATATATATATATATATAATTCATAGTGGAGTTATGACCGAAAAGTCTTCACCACAAAACGCACAAACTTCTGTGCCAAAAACTATGAAATTTGGCAAATGTACAAATTCCACGAAGAACAGGCATAGTCAGGAATTGTGCAAACATGTCACATATCTGTACTTTAAAAATACATAAATTGTTAAATTAACCTTTTTTTAAACTCCACGATAATAGACGGAAATGTGATCTTCACTAGTCAAGACTGCATTAGTGCACACTGGTAGTTGGTGGGCGACTTTTCCACATTGACAATTAGTTCTCCTAGCATTAGCAAACATCACTCTATCAAAATTCTATAACCGAAATAGGTATTGATTTACTAGCAATAATAATAATAATAATAATAATAATAATAATAATAATAATAACAACAATAATAATAATAATAATAATAACAACAACCATAATTACTAAAAACAACAATAATGACGATATATTCCTGTATCTACTACAATTCATGACATAAATAATCCATGAAGGGACAAAAAAAATCACTGAGTCTGAGACCGTTTATCAAAGAACTGTATGCTGAGAACTGGGAACTGGTATGATGAAAGAAGTCGTGTACTCTATTGGATGGATGAAACCATGGAAGATGCGATAATAGAGAACAGTCAGTCCATTCGTTTTCAATGGCTGACTTCCTCTATGAGGTATGAAAATATTCACAACAGAACAGTGTAAAATACTTGATATCTCTCTGAAGGTAACAATATCAATATTACTACTACTAATAATTATAATAATAATAATAATAATTATAATAATAATAATAATAATAATAATAATAATAATAACAATGATAATGACAGTAATAATGACAATAGTATCAATTCAAATAATAGTGATAATAGTAATAATAATGATAGAAGTAATAATAATAATAATCATCATCGTCATCTCGTGGAGAACTCACTTCGCCCCTTGAGACCTGAGAGTGTGAACCCTTTAGATATCAATTACTCTGCTTGAAAGTTCCCGATGAATTAATATGTTTGTACACCCATCCTACTCCGCCCAATCTAAAGGCACAAATGAAGTGTCACAATTCACTTCCTAGTAGCCAGAAACTAAAATTGCACTGTAATTTACATTTACATTTACATTTACATTTCATGGCAATTGGTCGCCTGCTTCATGGTCTGCGATTATAAAGAGGTAAATAGACTTCATTTGTCCACTTAGGGTGTAGGGTAAATAGACTTCATTTGTCCACTTAGGGTGTAGGGTAAATAGACTTCATTTGTCCACTTAGGGTGTAGGGTAAATAGACTTCATTTGTCCACTTAGGGTGTAGGGTAAAGCACAACTTTTAAAATGATATTCTCATCAGAAATGACCAAAGTCTTCTCAAAACCTCCTTTATATTTCTCTCAAAGAAGACGATTAAGCTCTCAAGGGGCGACTTAGAATGCTTTCTGACAGATTCAATGACAAGACACAGTGTTTCTTACCATCGTATCACAGTGTGTGGGAACACAGAAAAGGAAAAGAAATAAAAACAATTTGAAGGCAGTTAATTCTGATAGAGAGTAAAACAATTTTTATAAAATACGAAGAAGAGAGAAAAGTTTTGGGATAATGCAAATGTACCCTGAATACCACCCTGGTGCGGTCTGATCACCATAAGGCCAGTTTGAATGGTTTTAATCTCCTCAGGGATTTCACAGCTATCTACATTCAGTTATATTGAATTGTCAATGCTATTTTTTGGGACATCTCATTCAGTGGAATTACAATATTACGTTATTGTAGTTGACAACACATAAATTAATTAACACATGCGTTTTAACACCAAGAATATCAAATCAAATGCAATACATACCCCTGCACCAAACAGATTGTTTTTGCATGTCAAAGAAATTGTAAAAAATTAACTACAAAATACATAGAAATTGAAAATGTACAGGTATTTAAAAACATTCCCCCCCCCCCTGAAAAAAACCCCCTAAAAACCCAAACAAAAATAAAAAAAATCAAATTGAATCATACCATAAATCGTAGGACTCGATAAATACTCTGTAGAAACACGTATGAAAAGGCTACGATGAAATTATCAACTGTGTCTTTGACGTTGTTACCTTTGGTTGTACATGATTCAATAAAAACAGGTTAGGGTTAGGGTATATCACCAACATAAAACATTTCTTTTGTAATAACACAATTCTGTTTCCTCGCTGCCGAAACAGTGACTCGTATATAAAAAATTATTTTAGCCAGAGTAAAGAGCAATAAAATAAAAAAATTACAAATATATACCAAATCAGCATTAAATGAGCAAGTGTATTGTTACCCAATTCAAAATACGTCATAAGAAATGCTGAAAATGTTGCAAAAACCATGAAAAGTAATGATTAATACATTGAAAATCAGTTATTCCCATCAAGATTCACATCAAACTAGTATGAATAAGAAATATTTCCGTACCTCCTGCTGCTCAACTTCTATTCGCAGCCTATTTTTATTCTACCCTTAATCTGCAATAATTTCAGCTGTCAAAAACATTCTTAAATAGCTGTTTTCAGGGGAATATACATTTTTAATACTCAACTTTTAGGCTCAAACTCAATTAATACTACTTCTATAAACATGTATTTTATATAGGCCTATATATACATATTATAGAACAAAAACAAATAGATCAAATATATTATGGTTGTTTTTCAACAAGTAAAATAATTTCTTTTTATAAACCAAATATAAACAACAGTCAATAGTAATAATATATCTTCATGTATAAAATCATCACTGGCCTATACCGATAAAAAACCTTACCGTTCGTCATTTTTGGCCCATACATATATTAAGTAGATCTTTATAATTATTGTGAATCTTTGCGCATTGTAATATTGCAAGGGTTGAGGCATTATTCGGTTTATATCTCTTTTTTCTTCTTCTTCTTCTTCTTTTCCTCCTCCTCCTCCTTTCCCCCTTCAGTTTATATAATAACATAAATGAATAGCACACAAACAGAATCGTTACAAATTTTCGGTCCTCGCTGTGCATTAAATGATTCTCACATTCAGACAAAAAAACCAAAATTTACTGTAAACTGATGAGATCTTAACACCTCTGAGGTGCAACAACCTTAATCTAGTATTCAAAATCGTGTCATTAACCATTCGACAAATGAAATGATTCTGTTAAAGTAAGGGAGATAAATGTGACCGTGCAAAATAATCTGTAGGACAGTCCGTGATTCTTGATACTAACACTAACAATATATTGTAATGTTGAAAAATAAAAAAATAAAAAAATCAACCCATAAACTGCAAAACAAAATAAACAAACAATGCTTCATTTCGCAGTAATAACATGTAGCGACATGATAAATAAAGCAAAAATACATTTCTTGAGCCATACAAGTTATTGCAATCTTTGTGTTAATAAAAACAAAAAGATGAATTTCTAGTCTGCATCGCCATACAAGTACTGACCTAACAGACTTAACATCAGTCGTCCCCGCGCAAGCCGTCACTCAATATCCTTCTCAACTCCCTGGGGAGCATGTGTTAGAGCGGTCTGTTGGGTGCATCATACCAACATACTGACAATATCTTCCTCTGCCTGCAGCGGGGTACTCATTCACACCTGAGTCTAAGTGAGGAAAAAAAAATGCATAGAGTCTTTCCAAAGGACTCAACATCGGTAGCACTGCCAGGATTCAACCCTTGAGTACAGTAACCTAATCTCAATGCCACCTATGCCAATAGCTGTGTTCTCAATGCCGTCTCATTCCATATTTCCCTTACAAAGAATACACAATACATGAAAAACTATTAATAGAATGCGATGTTCACCCTTTCAACCTGAAAAACTTATAAAAAACAAACAAACAAACAAAAATATAATCAAAACGATGGAAGTACCTACAAAATTTCATCCAATAGGGGGAGAGCATAGGCAAATAATAATAATAATAATAATAATAAGGACTGATTGATAGAAATGTCATCTGTTACTCAGATTCAGATCAAAATTTGAAAAAAATCAAACAATATCACATCGTCACAAATGACGATAACAGCTGCTATGTATATCTTTCAAAATGTTGCCATAGTAACTTGGATTGGAAACCACAGAGTAACATAAAGACAGCCAAGAAATCTATACTGGAAATTTGTTTTATAAAATTTAACTTTTGTTCACACAGAAATAACCATAACAACATATTTTTGGTCATCAATGGCCTGATATGACTTGACCAAAACCAGACATTGCATGGCTGCCAAACATAGGACAATCATACAATACTTCGGCTACAAACGCTGGTTTACAGATCCCAAGCGGTCAGCTAGATCGGTTATTGGGTCAAGCAGAGGACAACTGCTTTAAAAAAAAAGTGAACTCAGTGTTTTGAAAATGGGTCTTTTTTAACTTCCAACATTAATACTTCTTATATTTCTCTTTCCCATTTAATTCATGTACATATTCTTAGTAATATTTTCCCCCCCCTTAAATCTTTCAATAATATATATATACTTTTTTGTATAATTAATTAATCAACAAATACAAAATATTGAGTGATCTGCATACGTTATTAGACAAGCATTAGGGGAATCGCAGGGGTAAAAGCTGAGAACCACAGGATATAATAGCGATATAATGTCAAATAATATCGCTGACTCTATATGAAAAGTGACATATCGTAACCACGACTACCACCGCTCGTCTCCTTGTTCTAAAATCTCCTCCTCGTTCTCTTCTTGGAAATCCTCTTCCTCCCATTTCACATTCTGTGACGTCAGCATCGCCTTCAACATGGACTCCACCCTCTGGTTTTGTTCTCGGATGCTCTTCAGGGAACGTTTCATCTTCTTCACTTCTCCTTGCAGCTTGTCCTGGCTCTCCTGTACCTTCTCTATTTCATCCTTTGGGGAGACAAAAAAATTGAAATCGGGTTTAGGCTTTAAATCTACAAACAATAGAGATTATATTATATATATGTATATCATCATCATACCAACATTATCTTCCTTCTGCCTGTAGCTGGGTACTCATTCACACCAGAGTCGAGTGAGGAAAAAATGAGTAAAGAGTCTTTCCCAAGGACTCAACATCGATAGCTTCAGCAAAGATTTAAACCCAGGACCTCTTGATTTCCAGTCCAGTAGCCTATTTCCATCAGGCAAACGAGTTCTGAACTTGTGAGGGATCTAAGATGCGAAACTCTTTACAGACTAAAGTAAAGTTCCCATACTCAATATTGCCTACAATGCCGACTGCATTTCTGCCAGATCTGGATCGACTTCGTACTTCGTTACCGAATTGGCTGCTGGGTGGACAGGGAGGACCATAACAATTACAGCCCGGACAAAGGAATCGAACTCGGGTCACCTGTGTGTCAGTCAGATGCCCTACCAACTGACCTACCAATCCTCCAACACTGCCACTGACTGAGCTACCAATCCTCCACCGACTGACCCACCAATGCTCCACCGACTGACCTAGCAATCCTCCACTGACTGACCTAGCAATCCTCCACCGATTGACCTAGCAATCCTCCAACACTGTCACCGACTGACCTAGCAATCCTCCAACACTGCCATCGACTGAGCTACCAATCCTCCACCGACTGACCTACCAACCCTCCAACACTGCCACAGACTGACCTACCAATCCTCCACCGACTGCCCTACCAATCCTCTACCGACTGACCTACCAATCCTCTACCGACTGACCTACCAATCCTCTACCGACTGCCCTACCAATCCTCTACCGACTGCCCTACCAATCCTCTACCGACTGCCCTACCAATCCTTTACCGACTGACCTACCAATCCTCTACCGACTGCCCTACCAATCCTCCACCGACTGCCCTACCAATCCTTTACCGACTGACCTACCAATCCTCTACCGACTGACCTACCAATCCTTTACCGACTGACCTACCAATCCTTTACCGACTGACCTACCAATCCTCTACCGACTGACCTACCAATCCTCTACCGACTGACCTACCAATCCTCTACCGACTGACCTACCAATCCTCCAACACTAGGGATGTTGTACTGCCACCTAAACACACCACTCACCAGTTCTGGATTAAGAGCCTTCTGCAACGCGTCTGAACTGATAGAGGACGAGTGTATGAGAGCCAAGATTGGATTCTTGGACGTCTTGTTGGGCTTGATGGTCTTCCTCCGGACGTATTCCTTCTTGCGGATGATGGATGGGATGATCCGCTCTACGTTGAGTACCAGGTCGACCTGCATGGCCAGACGTTTTAAGACGGCCTGCTCCTGGACGGCTTTGATGTCGTCGACGGCCAAACCGACCTGTGTGAGGACAGAAATAATATGTCCTTATTTAGAATGAATATGCATTGATAATGATGCTACATAACATTTCTATCACCTTTTCCGGGGTTAAACAAATCATCTCAAAGTTCACAACAAAGTTCAACGGTCAAAGGAACGACACTAGTCTGCTCGTCTTGGACTTGGTGGACCCCCCCCCCCCCCCCCCCCCCTACCAAAAAAACCTCAAACATTGTAATGCAGTCAATGGCGGGTTTTAGTCACCAAAATATAAACTTGATTTTTTCTGTAGCAGTGTAAGATTCCAGATGGTAGTGATACTGCTTACCTTTCTACATTACATGTTTTTATCAACATAAATTAGCTGAAACTGAAAGCAAAAAAACCCCAGATACTAATAGTGTTTTTGTGACTAGTAAATCTACCTTTACTAAGACAGTGGAAAATACTCTTCCGCCGTTAAACAGTTAAAACAATTGAAAGGATCACAAAATGCACACCAAAAATAACATACCAACAAGTTCATGATGAGAATGCTCATGATGACCAAGAAGAGAACCCACACGATGTACGCGGCTGGTGGATAATTTACTTCTCCGTCGTTGAAGATGCCGTCAAACTCAAACTCTCCAATCATCATAACGGACGTCTTTATCAAAGACCTTCCCACCGTAGAGAAAGCTACCTGTAGTTGGATGAAACATGAACAGGAAAAAAAATAATTTAAATAACAAAAAAAATAAAATAATTACTGAGCGATACTCAATCAATGTTGACAACATTAAAGAAGTGATTATTATCATCATCATCATCATCATCGTCATCATCATCATCGTCATCATCATTATTATTATTATCATTATCATTATTATCATTATATCATTATTATCATTATTATTGTTATTATCATTATCATTATTATCATCATCATCATCATTATCATTATTATTATTATTATCATCATCATTATCATTATCATTATAAGTATTATCATCATCATCATTATTATCATTATGGCATTCAAAATTAGTTTCACGGTCATTCTGACCTCACAGTTTTTCGCGAATTGACCATAACTGGACCAGAGCAGGTTTAAAAAAAACTTAAGATCTAGTTGAATGACAAGAGCTGTGACTAGAAAAAATAACCCTGATACAATCATAATATTTGGACGCGAGCATCTGTGTGTGTGTGTGTGTGTGTGTGTGTGTGTGTGTGTGTGTGTGTGTGTGTGTGTGTGTCGAGAACTACGCACACGCAGAAATCAGTTTCCTACACTTACCTGATTTTGGAAAAGGCAGTGGAAGGCCAAGGCAAATCCGACGATGAAGAGGAAAAAGACTATGAAGAACTGGCTGAAGGTGAAGAGTACATCCGTGAACATCACCACGTAGATTCCAAAACGTGGGACTTTCTGGATGATCAACACAAGGTCCACCCACGCCAGGAACAACGCTATGACTCCTACGTTCCATTGCCATTCCTGATGATAATATAAAATTATTTTAAAAAAAAATACATTGTAGAAATGACTGCAGAGGAAATATGATAGCTTCTCTTGTATTTTACACAATAACATTAATATATTTTCAAAGCAAAAAATGATATCTCGGTGGCTACGGGGCAGACTTTGAGTTTGCATGACGAGTAGTACCGGTATCAGTGTCATCAGTATCAGTGTCAGTATCAGTAAAAGGTTGATCTGGGGTAAAAGCTTTGCAGGGTGTTCCCTCTACAGGGTGTTCCCTCTACAGGGTGTTCCCTCTACTGGGTGTTCCCTCTACAGGGTGTTCCCTCTACAGGGTGTTTAGATACCTTAGACCCCCCCTGGCCGGCCAAACTCAGAATAGATGAAATAAATCAAATGAAATGGGTGTCAACAGAAACTATTTCTAATCTCAAATCTCAAATTCCATTCACTCATTTCAATTTTTTGTATTCTACCACCCACTTTTCTTACAGCATCCAAACGCGCAAGGTAAGGCGAAATTAAATTTCAAGTCACCCAAAATGCTTTGACGAGCTGTATTAGGATAATCTTTTGAGTACATGAGGTGAGTTTGGCTCAGTCTGTTCATGATTAAGCCCAAATGTTCACAAAGCATTAACATCAGGTGATGATCCAGGCCATTCATCGTTTCCAAAGCAATCCATGACAAAGCCCTGCACATGAATGCCATTGCAACGCAAGCTCTGCTAAAGGCACACAAAGTGAATTTTTCTCGACTGGATACTTTTAGAAACGCAGATTGTAGACACACTAAAAATTGAAATATATTTATGAAATTATTTATTTGAGATTACAAATGATTACTGTTGAAGCCTATTCCATTTGTTTTGTCCTGACTTTTCTGATTTCGGTTGGCCAGTGGGGGTCTAAGGTATCGAAACACCCTCTAAATGAATGACTTTTGAGATTAAGAAGACCTTTGAATGACACGGCCGCCTGAGATGAACCAAAATTCATATTCATAATATATTCATACTTTCTTATCACCCAGCCAACCCCCCAGGGTCACCACTCACATATCGGTATCCTGTTTCCCGCTGACACTCGTTGAAACTGATGACGAGAAGGAAGGCCGTGATGTAGACGATCCACTCAATCAGGTTGGTCCAGCCCAGATAGTTCAGCTTGGCTTGGTAAATTTGAAGCAACTGACGGAAGAAAAACAAAACAAAATACAACATTGGTGAATATGTCGCAAATGGTACAAAAT
>JARDUL010029421.1:0-12807 GCA_030265205.1 Dirona pellucida | reverse complement strand
CTCTCTCTCTCTCTCTCTCTCTCTCTCTCTCTCTCTCTCTCTCTCTCTCTCTCTCTCTCTCTCTCTCTCACCCTCCACCCCCACTCTCTCCCCCCTTTATCTCCCACCCTCCCTTTTCTCTTGCCTTTCCCTTCACACACACACACACACACACACTTATAGATTTTCAACAACCATTCTTTGAACTGTAATTCATTTTATTATAGATCATTCTAAAATTTTAAATTAATGAAAACAGCAACATCAATGACAAAATAACCAGGTTAATAAACTTAGCTACAAATTTTAGTTTCGTCTATGTATTGAGCTTTTGTTGCCACCCGTTTATTATCAATCATTTTGTTATAATACTTTATAAAGGTGATTTTTTTAAATTGTTAATGCAAGTTCTAGTTCATATATATGTTACAACACAGGAGTCCATGTTTCTTTTGCATTTAAAAAAAGTTCGTTTGATAATGGAATCTAGTTGTGCCATCAACTAGTGACATTTTTTCCTTTTAAAGGGATTTTTGAAGTTTGCAGGGAATTTTCATTATTCATTTTCATAAAAACAGCATTTATCTTGAATATTATAATCATCTATACAGTGATATGTAGATTGTATAGACTTAATATTTATTATTGCATGCAGATTATTTTTGAAATATTTTTTGTATATTTGTATTTTATAACTGTGATTTTTTTCCCCCTCAAACATTGATTGGGTAGAATTGTAAATACATATATTTATATAACTTTTTTATATTTAACACTTTTCCCAATTTTTCTTTTCACTCAAAGTATTTGTCTCAAACTTTTTAAGTCCATTCAGAGAGAAAAAATGCATTCCATATTTTTATAATTTTCAATGTTTTGGAAATATCAAGATTGTCTTTGAAGTTCAAGAAAAACCAAACAAAAAAACAAAAAAAACAAAACAAAAACAAAAACAAAAAAAGAATTGTCTTCTTGACATTTCAGAGAAGTCCAAAATGCAATAAGACTATAATAGTGGACAGAATATTCTGTGACAAAATGTCTTTTAATTTTAATATTTTAATCCATATTCAAGTGAAAAATAAATGATGCTGTTTATAATCATTCAAAGAGTTTTTAAAATCATCAAATAGAAATGTTTTGCCATCTTCGCCATTTCATATTTCACAATATGAAACTTTTAAAGAATCTCTTTAACCCTAGTCAGCTTTAATGGCATTTGTATCTAATTACTATAACTTTCTCGGGCTTCACATTTTGTACTTCTATTCATTTTTGAACTTACAATATTTAATATTTATTTGAGAAAATATTTTTTTGATTACTTTTTTGACATTAAGGTGGGTTTTTAAAATGTGTTTGTTGTTGATTTGTGTGAGAAATATGTTGCCTAAGAATTTTGATTGTTACCAGCCTCCACAGGTTTATGCTTCCATATTGAACAAGCATCACATAAAACATTTTTTTAAAGATATTTGTTTGAAGTGAATGAAAGTTGAAAAAAAAAGATTGGTTATTGAAGTTGAGTTTAGGTGTATGCGTGTGTTGAAATTTGAATTTTTGAGACCTTCAACTGTGATTTATTTATTTATATATTTCATTTGTACTAGTGACCTGTCAACTGTATCTGTGAATATGTAACCTTTTAGAGTGCTGGCTATATCGTTTGAATTTTTAAGAATGCAGGGCTGTCACTAATGGATCCACGTTTATCCCATGGATTAAAAAGATTTGTTTAACAGAAAATATATGATGGCACTGACAGATCCATGGAAAGACTAAAAAGTGCAAAGTATTAGGTTTGTTCTGCACCAAAATAAGAAAACCTTTATTACTTCTCTTTCATCCAATTTGTTACAGAGCTGCCACTTGTGCTTTGTATCAAATCCAATGAATGAAAATGAAAGTGACAATTTTTCCTCAAGAATGCTTGGTGATCACTTTACTTTTGTGCGACTAAATGGTATTCAATAGAACGGGGAATAAATAGTAATTGTAGTATTTTATCAGTGTTAGCAGTAGTAGAAGTGGTTGTCATAGTAAGAGCACTATAGTGAACCCATTGCGTGGACTTCGTTTCTGGGAACCCTATGTTAAATTTCTACTGCTGTGGTCTGATTTAGGGCAGAATTTGGGTTCTCTGTCATCTGCATCTTGTAGCAGAGACGCTCAGAATAGTATGAATAGTGGTGCTTTGTTGCAGTGGTAGAAGCAGCAGCAGCAACAGAGGTTATATAAAGTGTTAGTCTTAGTTACAGTGTTAGTTACATAATGTGGGTAGTACAGTAATCCTAATATATTATATAGTTTATGCCAGATCAATGCATATTTAATGCTATTGAATTCATTAAACAAAAAATTATGAATTCCATAAAATGTAGTGGCAGCCCTGAGTGTGACAGAAATTGTAAATATGGTGTTAGTTTTATGCACCTCAAAATTAGTACTCACTTAGAGTTCAGAATTTAAGACATCACAATTTCAAGTTTTAATAATTCTGTGTTGTAACCATTGTTTTAAGGGGCTATAGATGTTTTATACAAATTTAGAGTAATTCAAAATTTTTATTTGTTCAGATTTTCACTAATATGTATAAAAACAATTTGTGATAATGATCACTATTTAACATTCCATGATCTCTTTAAATAGATAAGTTAATTAAGTGGACATATTGAAAGCGGCTTTCTGGCTCTTAAAACTTTCTGGCTCTTAAAACTTTCTGGAATTATATGATACAGATCTGAATGAAGATCAGTGGATATGATATTTACAAGAGAAAATGATTAGATAGGCATGGGATTGTATGTATATCCCTTTTTACTTGTCACTGAGGTGGGTCTTCCATACTTTTTGTATGTCAATGAGACTAACCTGACAGACTTAACATATGCTCCACTTTACTCGTTGGTTGTTTTTAAGAAAAAGTAGATGACATCCTATTTTTAAAAGTATAATATGTATTTATTCTTTTTTTTTAAACCATGTCTATGTCTTTAGAAAATAATAAAAAAAAGTTTTGCTGCTTTGTTTTAAAAAGTAATGTATCAATCTAGTTCCTCTCTGTTCCCATTTAACTAAGGGGCATTTGGAAAAAAACCCAAAAAACTTCATGGTTTCGAAGGCAAAATTTCAAACAGTACAAACATGCATACAATATGAAAACCACCAAAAATATATGAGCAGTGCTGGTGTATGACTTTCATATGAGTTAGTGTTGATACAGTTGATACTGACTTTTCCATACAATTAATCTGAGTTGTTCATATTGTAGCTGGAACGTAATAATCCAAAACTTATCTTTGTTAGCGCAAAACGTGACTGTGGTACAGTGATGAACAACATTGTAATATGGATGTTGCTTTGACATATGAAAAAATATTTAAGATCTTGAAATAAAGTTGGTGGAGAATTGATATTGATAGAAATGACAAAAGGGAAAGTTGTCAATGAGTATCAAGTCATGTATTAACAGTTCAAAATTTGGATAAAGAAATATATCCCTCACGCCTAAATTTATTGGTGTCTTTATTCCAGTGCACCAATTTAAAATGGTATTTTTGGCCAGTTAGCAAAACGATGCTTTGTTAAAATATTTAAGCTTCATGCAACTCTGAGTGTACTGTTGTTAACTTCGACTTCGAGTGAAAAAAGATAAACAAATAGGATCATATCATCACTTAAAATTGCAAACCTTGTGTAAGTTCATTTCAGTCAGTTTCTCAGGAAGTGAAAAAAGCAACTTGCTAAATCTTTTCTTGGGTGTGATTTTTCCCTTGTTTAAGTGTGACAACAAAAGTGTGCTTGGAAACATTTGCTATCAGTATCAGAATCTTTCAAGTTTCAAAAAAAAAAAGTCTGGGAATTTTCGCATGCAGTCCTCGGTTTTCTGTGACATTAGGCTGTTGTAATTGTAAGTTTGCACATGTTGCTTTCGTAAAATGATAAATTAAAAAAATATTTGTGGCTCACCTATATTATTTCAGCCTAGAAGATTAGAAACTACAGGTAGGCCAAAATGTAAACTGTAATGTTCAGAAGCAGTCTGCTCAGTAAATATTAACCCGGTTTCAAAATCAGTATATTTTCTTGCGCAGATTAGTTTGTGCTTAAACACTGGTGAATAACTATGATAACAATAACACCATACCTTAGAGATCACTGACAACGGACATAAACATGTCATAAAAATGTTCATGCAATGTGGACGTTTCATAGGAAATTGGAAATATACGGTGTACTTTTCTTTTACTGGAACATGGTAAAAAGTATGTACTTATAAGCTTTGTTGTTTTTTATGTAGCAAAAACTCTTTTCTATTAAAATTTCAGAGCTAAAATAACAACATGATGAGGAAACTCCACTTACATACTAAATATCAAATTATTTGACTGTTGTGTAATGAACATGTTATAGTGAGACTAAAACGTATAGTACACCTTTTGTGTCACAGTAGCTCTTATAAGAAGATAATATGCAAATGAAAAGCTTTAGTGAGTTGTTTCTTTGTCCTGAAATAACTGAAATGGACTCGCATTCACATGGTTTGCAACATTCAGAGACGTTAATAGATTTATCATGTTGTGTAATGAAATGAATTTAGTCTAAAACTCGTATCTTTTTGAAAGATCTCTTCCTAAAGAATCAAAACAGATTTTGTTAGGCAGGACAAATCTACCCATTTTTCACGTGTTTGAAAAAGGACTTTGTGAATTTATTTTTCCTGCTGCCTTTTGAAAACCATTTGATCTTTAAGGATACATGATAAATTGATTTTTTGAATATGAGAATCAAGTGATAGTGATTAATTTCTTGAACTGTGATAGAGTGCCTTTCTGAGACAAGTGATGCAATGGATTTCATATTAACTGTATATAACTTGTTTCTCATTCCCCATGAAGACGTATAAAGGGCTTGATTTATGTATGGATCAAACTGTATGTAATAATAACAACAAATGTAATTTTTTTACGGCCCCAACTTTTAATCATCATATTTCTTTTGCATGGAACAGCTGAAGTCAGCATTTTTAACTGCACATGTGTCCTGTTGTTTATATGCATGTATGTCAATTTTTTTAGAAAAAAGAAAGCATAGTAGAATTAGATGATTGTGAAAATCCAATTTTTCTTCTTGTCTATTGTTATGATTGTACCCCATGAGTTAATTCTTAGTGGAAGGATTGGCAACACAAGATGCAGATCATTTTAAATCTAGTCTTTATTTTTAGATCAATGTCTAAATTCTGTTGGTTTAGAAAATTCTTTTAAAAAAATTGACATTTTAACTTTGTTATCTGTATTTTTAAGCCTGCAAAACATTTTTTCTGGTGTTAACCTGTATGGCAGATAAATACTCCTAATTTGAATGTTATTGAAATGAAGAAAAAAAAACTTAGTTATTTAGTTAGTTTGATAATTAGGACAAATATACTGATAAATTGATATAGCTTTAGAATGTATGTTGCCTATCAAATTTTCCATCACCTCATGTGACATAAAGAGTAGGCTAGAAACAAATGCCATCATTATCAATTCATTCTTCCCCTTTAAATTTTTTTCTATAACATCTCTGCATCGCTTATAACAATGTAAAACACATTATTTAAAAATATATCTTTCATGATCAGATGAACGGAAATGTCACTCTGTAAATAGTCATCACGTCTTCTATAAAACTTGAGTCGGTTTTGATAATCTGTGAAATAAAAGCAAAATCGTGTAATGATAACTGAGGGGAAATATGAAGTTTCAACATTTTGAAAGCATGATGCTATGTTGTGGCACATTTTGCTGCATTGCTACAGACCTTGGTATGCTACGTTTGGTCTCAGATGTGACAGAGCGAGTTTAAATACTTAGTGTAAGTAATGTGTTCTCAGCTGAACAAGGAACAGGGGTTTATAGAGGCTCTATGATGTTTACAGCAGTCATGTCTATGAGAATGCTGTTGGGCTGTGTTCTGTCTTTCCTCTGTGTCAATTAGAATGAATCTATCTCTATCTAAGTTTGCTTTACTTTGTAAAGCATGGATTGATGACTTTATGAAAGATCAGAGGATTGTGCAGCTCACTTTAACTTTTTAAAGGAGGCTTAGGACAGTTTTAGACAATTGAATGGAAATTGTTGAGCTCTGCTTATATACCATAGAAAAGCATCATTCACTTACTAAACTTATCCTTTGTGAAAATGTAAAAATGTGTTGGAAAGATAGTAAAATCAATTTATCAGGTTTTGACTTGCATTCCACTGGTACAGGCATATTGGTGCATAACAAAAGCAAAGAAAGCACAGAATGTATGTTACCATTATTTGAACGTTACAACCCTGACAACACTTATACGCTTTATGTGGCAAAGGGTAACTCTGTAGATGAATTAGTGGTCTCGCTTTCATATGGTCATCGACTGTGAAGTTAACCTTTTAAAAATAGTTGACTGATGAGTTGAATTTGTTTTTCAGTTTCAGTCCTAATTCATCATCAGATTTTCACAACAAATTTATTGATTCTTTTTTATGTCATATGGGGACACCAACCTAACAGTGATCAACTGTGCGACACCTGTGCTACAAATGGTTTTAAATTGATCTTTAATCGTACCCACTCTGTATTCTTTATTTTAAATGAAGTAGTTGTAGACAATGCAGACCCAGGTCACTGATTTTTCTTCATAGATTTGATGGCATTGCCATATCAACATTTTTATGATCTATTGAATTTTCATTGTTCAGCCAAAACTTTTGATAACTTTTTATCTTTGTTTATTTTAAGTTGAGCTTTAAGTATGGAGAGAAAAAAATTGATGTTTGTTTTTCTTACATATTATCTGTAGGTGTTTTTCAAATGTATACAACCATTTCACTAGTCTTATGAACTCTGTTTGGTGCTACTCGAATGTGAATATGTTCTCAACCTAACATAGTTAAATCAGCTATTTCAATTTTAGCAATAATATTATGAACCTTCAGAGGGTGAAAGCAAATACATTATGGCAAACTTATGTATTGGAAGTGCAAAGTGACAACTAGTCAATCATAGAACGCACGTAAGGGCAGGTTTAATTGTTATGACTAAGGGTGGCTGATCAATTTCAAATTTGACGCATTAACTTTTGGTCACAAATTGTTTTCATGAACTAGATTTTTCACATTGTCACCTGTATAATATGTGTGAGTAGGAAATAATTAACTGATATTAAAACCTGATTTATGCTTCATGGTGTGTCTGGTGAAGGGTCTTTTTAAAAATTATTATTAATTTTGTCCAATGAAAAGCAAACAAATGGTGGTGAACCTAAAAGCTTTTATGTGGTAATCCTGACTTGTCACTTTTAAACACATTTTGAAGTCAAATGCTAGCTAAGCTGTGAAATGAAAAATGACTGTCTACAATTGTTTATGAAAAACAATTTGAGGTCAAATTTTATTTGAGCAAGATTTGAAGACGTCCATAAATGAGAACATTTTAGATTTAAAACTTGTTCCTCCAAAAATATTTCATTTTATAATAGGATTGTTTAGCAAATTTGGATATATGTAATGAGTTAGAGAGCATGTAACTGACAATACTAACTTCAATATTGTCTGAATTGAAGTAAAGAAGCATTGTACTTAAATTTCAAGATGAATTATTAACGGATAGTTTTATGATGCAAAGAGATATTATGAATCCTTTTAAAATGATGAATAGCTCAGAATCACACCAAAAAAAGCACTACGGAAGCGAGTATATTTTGTGTGAAAATAATTAAGTATTACAAAATATATTGTCAGTGATGCCCGCATCAGCTCATTACATATGGTAAGTTTCAAATAATCCACCTTGAAATCACAATAATTTTCACGAAAAACAAATTCATTATTTGGATGGAACTAACTATAACAACAGTATTGATTAATGTGTGTGCTGTTTAGAAACCCTAATATATTAGTCGACAGCTAACTAGAACAGGGACATGAAATAAACTTCAACTTGTAAATTGTGAAAGGTAAAACAAATTCAACTAATCATTAAAATATATTTCAGAGTTCAATGCAAGCATTGTTGACTGAACTATCAAATTTTATAAACCTTTTTTGTCCTAAAAAAGCATGTTTTATACCATAGTTTCATATTTAAGAATTAATACGAATTAATACGATTATAAACATTTTTAATCTGAGGTATTATTTTGTCTGCACTAATTTTGAGATTTTTGAATTGTGTTGCTATGGGAAAGCAACGTGCATACCAAATGTAATTTAAGTACATTCAATGAAAGAATTGAAAGTCTTTGGAAAAAGTGTAAGCATTGAGCAGAGCAGATAATAAATGTAACCTGTACCTCATAAGCTTTGCCCCAGGTGTGCCCGTGCCATTCGTGGTGATCATAGTATGTATTGCACTTAATCACTTCACTCAGCTTAGCTTTGATCATTTGAGTACAGCCTTACTCTGAAATGACTTTTAACCCCAAATTTTGGTGTTCACATTTGCCGTTTTGTTGCTTGAATTTTCAGTTTATCCAATGCTTTTCCACCTTTCTTAAACTTTTCACCCAAAAAAAGCGTTTTTAGACTTTTCTGGTTAAAGAAGTGATCATAAAACTTGATGGATATTTATCAGAAACATGTCAACTGGCTATTTTGTTTTGTATTCATCAACGTTTAGTTACTTTAAAATTTTTCCCTACTCCGAATACTTTTTCACTTTTATGAAAGGAGAGCTTCATCTTGTCACTTGGACATAACAGCTGCCTCAGCAATACAGTATTATATCATCCTTTGCAATCAAGTTTGAATTATTATTAATTTATTTTTTTAAATGTTCCCTTGTTTCTCCTTATTCCTCCTTGTAATGTCACATGTATTTCCCTTATCAGTTACAACCAGTTTGCATTTTTGTAAGAAAAAGTCATCTGCAAGTTTTTTTCATCTCAAATGTTTTTGAAATATATTTTTGATTTCATCACATGCTTTTGTATGAGATTTTTGCTTTTATTTATTTACTGAGTTTTTTAAAAATTGAATATTTTATAGTTTTAAGTAATTGATATTGTGGTGTCTTATGGGTTTCAGTTATTGTTTTGTAAGTTCTGCTTGAGAAAATAAAGTTTCGTATTCTTTTTGAGATCTTCTTATTCAATTTTATTTCTCTATTAAAAGAAAAATTGTAGAATATAATATGTCCATTATTTTCAGTAAACAATCAGTATTAAACAACTTTCCTTCTTGGAGAAGTGGAAAATCATGCAGTTTAGAGAGCAACCGAAAAATTGTTTACACACTTTTTAAGTGTTGCAGCCCACGATCAAAGGCCCGGACAGCACAGAAATAGGGCAAAGAAATAGCCAAAATGAAATATAATACAAAAACTAAAGTGCTTTTGGGTGCCTTTTTTAATGAACTTTGGAAATCGTCTAAGGTGAAAACTGCACTCATTATTATCCATGACGTTATTTTTTTGCGCAGGCATGTCAATATAAGATAAGATAAGATATACTTTATTTTCATCCCATTAGGTAATTTTGTTTTTACAGACGCATAAGACATGGAGCATCACAGTTCACAGTCACAGTATTGAAATAATAATACATGAATAATATGAATATATTCATAATAATCAAAATTCACGGGGAAGGTAGTATGGTCGAATGTTCAGAGATAATATGTAGTCATATTCAGGTATGTGATCTGGTGCAGCAAAAGAATCATGCCCAGTGTGAAACATGTTTTCCTATGAAAATAGGCACACGTGACAAAATGTCTCTTGGGACTGTGGAGTCAGACATTAGGCTTCTGGGCGTGAAAAACGGGTCACATATCTGGTATGCACATACAATTCAACAATCTGCAATAGTTAAGTTAAAAAATTAAAAAAATTAGGCCACTTGTGGCCACTTTCAAGGCAAAATTATAATAATAATACCCTCCCCTAGGCCCTAATCCATGACCTAAATGTTAATGCTAGATCTGATGATATGTTGAGAAGAGTCACTAAATTTGATATCTTAACTGCAGGCCATTGTTCTGGCAACACATTGTTAAATATTTTGACTGAAATTTGAACAATTGTGAGTTATGTCAGAGCCAAACTTTTCGGTAACCACCATAAGAAACGTGCAGCACCTTTGGATCTGTGGTTATTGGTTACCACGCCTGTGTTTATGTCGACTGACTTTCTACTCTATTCAAGTAGGCACCAAAGTGCCTAGCTAGTAGATAGCTATTGTTCGAAGTCGTGTCACTGGAGTCTTGTCTTCCAGGCTGTAGCAGAAAAAAGTGCAGTGAGAGTGAGAGGTCGTTCATCAGGATATGATTGTAATTTGTAATCATCGCCTACACTTTTTTTGTCACATCCCCGTCTCACCCCTCTCGGATAACATGAATTTTCAGTTCAGCATCATTTTGACTGCTTGTCTGTAGTTTGCTGATTTGGAAGATCTGTTGAATTCTGAATGCTTTGTGTATTTTTCTGAACTCTACAAGGGGATTGCCGTAATATTGCTTACCATTACCATTACCAGCAAAATGTGTGGGTTTGAATTTGAACATATAATGTGCCTTTTAAGAAGAGCATGATTATTGTATTTTTTCCACCATATTTAGGTTTACTCCATTATCTATATCAGTGGCTACTCACGTGTGTCAAAGAAAGGTGAAAATTGAGGTCCATGATGTGAGTCATTTTATTGGACAAAGAATAATGATACTGATACTGGTGCCTTTACTTGGCTAGGGCTGTAAGATAACATAAATAAGTCCAGAGGGAGGTGTCCACTGATTAAGATTGAAGGACGTATTGAGCTATAACAGCAATTTCATCACACCTCAAAAGCAGCTAATGTTATTTCCACACAAGTTTATGAAACATGTTGAAGCCAGTCATTTATAATTAAGGTCATTTGAAAATGATTTTTGAAAATTTGAAAATGAAATAAATTCATCTGGCCAACAATTTTCAGTCACCTATTTACACATTTTTACGACTCCGGTGTACCCAGCTAAAGGTAGATAAAGATATTGACATATGACTGTATGCCGTGCCTAACAATAGGCTGCTTCACAGGGATTTGAGAATGATATTGAATGACAGCCAGCTGGGGGATAAATCATGTAACATGAGCCTGTATTTGTACAGGGGTTTGGAATTAAATCTATCTTCATTTTCTATCTTTAAGAAATCTGATAACCTGACTTTCATTTTCTCAAAAATCATCTATTACATGCATACACCCATTGTGTCCAACAATTATATCAACACTTACAACATACAATTACGCAGCCAGAGCATTTGTTTTTTCATCTCCCATAGACAATGCCTCTATGGCGGAGAGAGACTACTGTATTAGGTGAAGCTGCTCTACAGACAAAATGACAACTGACCACAAAAGAGAAGCATTTGTATTTCTTCAAGTTTATTGATTTATCAAACATTGGCCCTAAAATTAAATAATAATAATAATAATAGTAATAATAATGATAATATTTATGTTATTAATGACAATCATAAAGATGATGATGATAATAATAATAATGGTGTACAAGCTTTCCAAATCATTCAGGCAAACAGGATTATAATCAATGCACACTTTCATTCCAGCCTGTGTCTAAAAAAAACCCCCTTCCCCTCTATAGTTTTGAGTGTATTTGTAGCCTGAGCTTGTGAGATTTATGGCAAGTCTGACTAAGAAAGGAAAACTAAATGAAAATCTCCATCATCTTGGATGGGGTAGGTGAAGGTTGAAGATGGTGAGAGATGGTGAAACCAAAAGTTGCAAATAATCTGAATGTGTGTCACAATCAAGCCGTAAAATCACACCACTTCAACCAAGAGATTACACAATGATCCTTCAGCTGTGGAAGTCCCAAAAAATTAAAAACCTTTTCTATGTGAATTAATGTTTTTGCTAGATCCAATAACTTTTGATCTGTATCAATGAATTGGCCACTTGGCCTACAATAAAATTGAACTTGAACTCTCATTAAAAAGGCTAAGTTTTTTATTATTTTTTAATTTTATTTTCCTTCTTTATTTATAGCGTAGTATACATAGATAGTTTATTGTAGTTTTAACCTTTGGTGCTGTGTGTTTGTTTTAGTTTTTAGTTTGTTTTTTTTGTTTTTGTTTTGTAGAGGCATTGTCCCTCACTGTCTTTTGATGTTTTAGTGTCACTGTCCCTTTGTGTTGTCGCTTGACGAAGGCCTTTGGCTGAAACGTCGCTTGTCTTGTTTTGTCATCGTCCTCGGGAAGCCTCATTTATTCCTTATACTTATATATATTCATTAAAAAGGGCATTATGCTGCTATAATTGGGAAAACAGTCAAGTTAGTAATAACAAAAGAGCTTTTTGTTGTAAACTATCTAATCCTTCTGTGGCGGAAATATAATTGAACTTTAACTTGAACTCTCATTAAAAAGGCCATTATACTGCCGCAATTGGGACCACAGTCAAGTTAGTAATATAAAAACTTATGCTCTGTAACAAATAGAGTTTTTTGTTGAAAACTATCTAATCCATACTGTGCAGAAAGCAGGCAATAAATGGGAATGGTGGTATATCAGGAGGGGGTATAATGAGGTTTGACTTCTAAAAATATAATCAGTGAAACTGAACCCCAATGGCACTCACACTCAAAATTATCTGATCGACACTTTAAACATACGCAGTGGGCTCATCACCTGCTCGTCTTTAATTTCTGATGCAGAGACTTTCTAGCCATGTGTAAGCTGATGAGTGGTGTTAGTCCTTGTCATTTGGATTTACTTCCATTTATCATGTACACCCTTCAGAGCTTGACACATGGCTGGCCCCTACACTGCTTTTTGCGGTATAAAGGGGACTCGATAAAC
>JARDUL010029090.1:2379-12819 GCA_030265205.1 Dirona pellucida | reverse complement strand
TTCCGAACACTTCCCTAGCCGAGCCTACAGATGTGGTAGGGGACCCAAGGTCCTGGATCTGGGCCATGGGAAATGGAACATGTGCCCTAGTGCAGTGGGTAATAATTTGTGTCCTTGCGATTCCTGGCATAGAGAGTATTGGCCTCTATAGGACTTGGGGTGCCCTTGTAACCTGCAGGGTGCTCTTGCTTTGGCGATGTAGACTGATGGATGAGAAGTTTCTCAGGAATCCTGGTTTCCTGAGTCCTGGCTCGAATTATCAGGAGTGGACTTTGATTATCCTGAAGCCAGGAGCAATATGTGGTCTTTATTATCCCTGACTCGATGATTCCCCACCCGTACTACCAATATAGTATTCTCTAATAATACTGGTAGTACCTACCTGGTACTCGTTGTGGTCGAGTGGGTAAGGGCATATTTAAACTCTGTCCCAAGAGTAATGACTAGTACAGGCCTAACCAACCTAAAAGGTTCTGAGTGACAATACCACAACTTATCTCTTCTGATGCAAAATGAAAACTGAAAGAAGCATGGTCAAGCCAAGTCAGGTGTGTAGTCACTCACACACAGATGACAACAGACGTAGGGCTGACACACAGGAATAAGGTGTTACCACTGTTGTGAGTAGATTCTAAACAACAGAGTAAACAACAGGCTATATCAGATAGCCTAAGAGCACTACAATGTGGAAATAAGGGAGTCTTGTATGCTTTCTGCATGTTTCTAGCTGCTTCCATGGTAGGCAATCCAGAGCCTGTGTCACGCAACCTGATTCCCTTGGCCTTGATCGGCAGTTGGTGGCGAAACACGCTGCTCTTCTCTCTGTTCGACCATGGTTGTGTGCTTTTTGGAGAGTGGGTCCCATACAGCCCCCGCATACTTAAGGATGGGTCAGACTAATGTCGTGCACGCCTGGGCCTTCACATCTTGTGGACACTGGCATTGATGATGTTTGCGTTTTACGAATCCTAGGGATTTGTTGGCCTTTCTGACTATATGGTTCACGTGTTTGTCCCATTCCATTCATACATAATTCATTCAAATTCATTCATTTCATTCTCATTCATTCTCTCTAAGTCGAAGTCCTTAACTTTAACACTGAGGAGTAACAGTCATGACTCATAGTCATATTAGTCATAATAACATAGTCATAGTCACAGTCAGCTCGCAGTCTCAGCCAGAAGTAAGTCGAAGTAGGGTCTCCTCCTTCGCCCTCACCCTAAGTCTCAGTGTGAACTATGAAGTAGTAATAAATAGTAGTAATAGTAATAGAAGTAGATAGTAGTAGTAGTACCTTCTAATTCTATACTATTATAATTTATCAATAGTCAATAGTATAAATAAGTATAGGACAAGGACCTAGTTTAGGAGGTACTAGTACAGTGCCGTAGTAGAGTGTAGGTAGTAGTAG
Organism: Dirona pellucida; assembly: GCA_030265205.1. Classification (NCBI taxonomy): domain Eukaryota; kingdom Metazoa; phylum Mollusca; class Gastropoda; order Nudibranchia; family Dironidae; genus Dirona; species Dirona pellucida. The sequence continues at coordinate 11,408 of JARDUL010029090.1, read as the reverse complement.
TAGTAGTAGTGGTGTCGGCAAAATCCTGTCTTAAATGTTACATACTTTGTCCGAGATGCAGTAAAAAATAAAAGTGTCATATTTGGTTGCGATTAATTTACGAAATATATTTTTTCCTTTGTTTTTTTTTTGCCACGCTATAATGTTTAAGACCAAGGTACTACGTTTTCCTATAAAGTGGCGCTCGGCCCGGAAAATGTTGTTTTTGACATCTCAAAGGTTCATGTGATTGGTCTGCGACACGAGCCCACATTCCAAAGTGGCAATCCCCAATGAGAGTAAATTAATTATTTTTGTCCCGCTATTTTGTCTTGTAACATTTAAGTTTAAGACGCTCTAATTAGAATTATTAATTTGGATTGAAATAGGATGATAAACTGATGTATTTGTAATATTTTTGTAATCATTTGAATTAAGAACCATAAAATGCTTGGGTGAATTTGATCATATGACTACTTAGACCTCCAGCCAGATGTAATATATGGCCACAGAACAATGGGATTTTTGAAAATAAAATGGAAAAAATGCAAACTTCGTCCTCGTAACAATTTTTAAGACCTACCATAACGTTTGCTTCAATATCTTGTCTTGTGTTTCAAATATTGATTCTGCGACTGTTTTACCAAATAACCATATTATATGCCAATCAAACATACCATAGGGTTGTGTAATTGTTAAAGTCATTAGCCTTTACACTATAAAAACTATTAGGCAATTCAGGGGATGTGTTTTTTGTCCTGTAACATTTAAGACGTTTAGTTGGTTTGTTGATGGACTTTATGTGATATTCTGAAATTTTGATACTGTAATTAATGTAAAAAAAATCGATTTTTGTTGATGGTTTGGTTTTATTCATTGTATTTGTATGAAATATTGCACACAATTTTTGTCCTGTAACATTTAAGATGAGCACAAACTCATCACCTTAATTTCGCAAAAATGCAGAAAAACGACAATAGTTCTTGCTCCAAGTTTTGTATATGAAATAGCACATATTGAAGACTATACAACTTCAATTTCAAGTTCTGAGGATCCATTCTAAATTTTGATGGTTGTGTTAGATTTTGTCCCAAATTTTGGTGGAATTGCCCATAAATCATATATATATACTACTAGACTACACTCGTTGTATATATATATATCTATCTATTTGTGTTGGCCTGCTTTCCACGGTTTCCTTGATATCTGATGCCTTAAAATTAATAAAATGTCCTGTCAAGAAAATTCAAGATCTGATTTGTAATTTTTGCATCTTACAATGGAATTCATATTTTCATTCTTCATTTCAGTTAAGACTTGGCCAGCCCTCTACATCGCAGGTGATCATGTCAAGTCAGTCACAGCCTCAAACTCAAACTGCTTCAGGCAATAGTAATAGTATTACACCAGAGGAGAAAGAGAAAAAAGTAAGTATTGTATTGCAATAAAAATGATGTTGAGCACTGAGGAGCTAATATTTTTGATTTTTGAAAATGTACATTTTTAGTTAGGTTTGAGCCATTCATACTCTTTGGTATGTGTGGATCTCTTCATTGTGTATGTTTTGTATCATTTTCATATGAATTGATCTGGGCATCAGACTGGTAAATATTTTTTGTTAATACACATGATGAAAAAACTGTCACATATAATGAATATATATGATGAATAGTGAAATAAAAACTCTTCCCCAGAGCAAAAAACGGGAATGTATGGGTCCTACCATTAAAAACAGTGAAGAGCTAAGAACTAATCTAACATCTATCTAGGTCTCAAAGAGTCAGTTGTTGTCCTGGGATGGTGACTTTGGTGGTTTCCAATACAATCAAGTGTCAGACAAGGCTACATGCCCACACTGTTGCCACACCTGCTCAGTGCAATATATATGGAAGGATTAATGAGTCAGTTAGGAAGAAAAGAATACATAATTGACAAGGTCATGAAGAAGATGTTTATTAACATATTATATTGCTTCCCTGGCCATAGTAGTCTCAGCAGTCTGTCACTCAATCTTTATTTGATCCAATCTGTGAGTCTTATAATTCGTCAGAATGTGAATTTACACCTGGTCATGTTTGGAATAAAGTTACGAATATTATGTGCTGCTTTGAATTTTTTGGGCAAATATTGTACTTATAATGTACTTTATTTTTACTGTGATAATTTCTTGCTGTGGTGTTGAATTTTGTCAATATGTAGCTACAGCCTGTTACTGTTACTGTTCATAATTGTCAAAATGATGAATGGTTTTCTGCACTGTCATTTTCAGGTTACAGATCTGGTACAATATCTGCTGGTCATGGACCAGAAGAAGCTTCCAATCAAGAAAAAAGGTAGAGTACAGTATGATTAAGATTGACAGAAAACTACTTTGTGCAATAGGCCGAAAAACTTGCAGGAACATTCCAATGAAAATATATTAACCTCGACTGAAAGCTGTGTTGCTAGATTTTATAAATAAGAATGGTTGCATTGGTTAATTAACTATTAAGTTTTGTAAATTCAGATTGGTCGTAAATCTTTCAGATTTTGTCTGATTTCAGACTTTTTGCTTTTTCCTCAAATGGGTTGAAAGTGTAGTAATGGTTTTCCACTTTTTTTTTTAAAGGCAGCACCATTCAATTCTTAATCACAAAATAAATGTTACCTATCACACAGTGTTTCTGTGTACATGAATAATTCTAATCGCTTACAGCGGTCCAAGTTGATGAGTGTGTGTAAGTCAGTCGAATACACACGTAGACGAACCCTACACTGCATTCACCCTTTGCCGTCAGATTGTTGATCTGATACTTTTCCACTGAAAGCAAACGAATACACACAGACTCTCAGATTCAAAATCTGACCACAGTCAGAACGCATCACACTTGATAATTAGAGAACACACACAAGGGAAATCATTGTGGTTGTGGAACACACATTAGACTACAAATCTGAAGACTAAAATTATCTTCACACACAGCAGTGTGAAAAGACACACGTCGACTGGCCTCACGTCTTTGAGGTTATCAAGTGGTGTTGTGATAGAGATGGGTGAACGTTGGTCTTCGTATGGAGTGTGGAGCGTTGCCTGCACATTCATTGCAATTGGAGTAAATTTTGCTGCGATCAAAGAGATGAGACATTTAAACATGCGGAGCGTCGCATGACATTCATTGTATTATTGTAGTAAGTGCAACGATCCGACGAAGTTAAGACAAGTGAGCGATTTCATCACCGAAGTGTCATCGTCACTGCCGACAGCAAGTGGACAGGCGTTTTGTCGAAAAAGCTTGTCGCCACGAGGTTCCCTTGTAACTGCCGAACATCGCCCTTCCGAAGTTTTGTAGACTTCATGACCCTCGGTAAGCCCTTCCGATTCGGCATCACGGTGCCACAGGAGAAAGTCAAATTCATCAGTAGGTGGTTCGCTATTTCCACGCCGTTGAAGAAACGGTCCAAGTAGACGTGATGGCCCTGGCCAGTGTTGAGGTCAAATCCGAGACAATAGCCATATTTGGCATCACACAATGTCCAGAATTTTAACCCCCACTTGGTTGGTTTCTTAGGCATGTACATTTTAAAAGCAAGCCTGCCTTTGAAACCAACCATTGTTTCATCCACACTGAGCTCCTTACTACAGGGAATAAAGTTTGTGCGGAATGTATCCTTTGTTACGTCCAGAACGTTGCAGATCTTGAAGAGGGGGTCAAAGTCAGGGTCACCACGCAGAGGCTGATTTGTTGTATCCCGGCAATGGAAATAGTGACTGATGTTTTTAAAACGATTGATGGTCATGATGTAGCTTACCCAGGGGTCACGAAATCTCTTATCCTCTGAGCCAGCTCATCACAAGCATACGGGGTCATTACCCCATATGTCCATGACAAAACCGGCCCAGCTGCATCAAACTTCGGCCGGAACACCTTGGTACGCAAGTGCATGTCAACAACTTTGTGGAGCAACTTCTTTTTTTCCGTCTTGTGATAGGCCAATAGCTAAACTCCTGTCATCCTCCATGATTGTATCCTCTCGCGAGAAACATCTGACCCGCCCATTTTTAGGCTACACTTCCTTTTAAAAGTTCAACCAGGGGTCAGAGGTCACAATCCAACATTTCTGGGGACCACGTAGCCACCAATTGGGGACTACCTAGACACCATGACTACGTAGTCCCCAATTGAGGTCTACCTAAGTTATGAGAATTTGAATATATTGAAAAATCTCGATAATTATGGTATGCTAATTATAATGTAAAACAATGGGATGAGTTGTGATCCGAAAATAAAAGAAATTACAATTATTAATTTAACCACCATTTTCTTACTATACAAGATAGCTTCATGAAATTTTCAAGGTTTGTGTAACTCAATTAGTGCTACTGTTTGCACCACTTGAAATCATTTTATGACAAATATCAATTAATTAATTAGCTTAATTAATTACATATATATGCGAAAATACGGAAAATGCGATCCAACAACAGACAAAATGGACTATAACTTTTTAGTTTATCAAAGTAGCTCTGATATTTCCAGGGTGTGTATAACTCAATTAGTGCTACTATTTGCACCAGTTGAATTCATTCTATCACAAATATCAATTAATTAATTAGCTTAATTAATTAATTAGATATATATGCGAAAATACGCAAAACCACATTGCCAATTAATAAAAAGTCATAACTTTCTTAATTTTCAAGATATCTGAATAATTTTTGAAGGAGCTTAAAGGAAACTCAAATGAGCATCAGGAACACATCTGATTTATTCAGTATTCACTGCTAGCTATTCATTAGTTATTTAGTTATTTATATTATTTATAAGAAAATAACAGCAATTTACCTAAACCAAACTACAAAATCACCAAGTCGTCGGTGATCAGATCCGCTCCTAGTGAATACTTAGAGAGAATAAAGTCCTCTGCATTTTCAAATGAACCATCTAAGTCCCAGTAGGCAATCTTAAACATGGCAGTCCTCTTCATAAACTTTGCAATCCTCCCATTATATAGTGTCTTTACATGGGATTCATTATCGTACCACATGTGGCAGATATTCTTTCCGATCACCTTCTCTTCCCACAAGTCCAAGAGGCTTTCAAGTCCTGACCCATACTAGCCTGACTAGTGCTAGCAGCTATGGGAGCTTCTGTACTAGCAGGTATCCGACAAGGAACACAGAACTTGTCTTCACAAATAGCTCTGAACTTTGCAAATTCAGCCTCCTTTGTCAGACTTAATTTGGGAAAGAGGAGAACAATATGGGATAAAATATAAATGCTTCAAAAAGGACACAAACGGGTTTAGTGTTGGAATTCGTGGCAGTGACGCAATATAGTAAAAAATCCCTGCAAACTGTGAGGCGCTCTCACAGTCCACAATTTCAATAATCTTCTTTTAAAACAATGTCCTTGATGAAACTGTTATATTTTATTATGTACTGTACTTTTGGTACCTCTTACATCTTTTCCAAAATGTGCTAGACTAAAATAATCAGAAATACGGAAGGCCAACTTACCATATTATATTTACACTTTAATTCCAAGAATAAAAAATTACAAAAATAAACACACACACAAAACAGACATTATAGTAAATTCTAAACACCATAAATAATAATTACATCATATACTATACTACACATAAATTATAAATTACTAACATCATTGTTCCTTTCGTTTAAATTTAGTCCATGTTCGTGGTAGGACCCAAAACAAGTGTCTTTATAGAGGCCCACCTCACAAAAAGAACACTTGAATTGGGTCTGGATGGCATAGCCCTTGGCTGTTTTTTTTTTGTTCCTTGAACACACAACACAAACTTTCCTCCTGCCAAGGATCCTGGTCAGTTTGTGGTGGCCAATAGCCTGAATGGCGACGACGCTTTGCTTTGTTGAAGGGCGACCTGGCAGCTTACGACCAGTGAAGCCATTGAGCAGTGCATCCGCTACATCCATGCGAAACATCATGTGGTCATAGTGCTTTCGAACATTATAATCTTTAACGCTCTGCGACCACACGATGTAATGTAAGCATTGTAGATAGATGCACTGACCAAGTGCCACACAGCATAACGCCACCACTTTTTACCAGGCCTGCCCACAGGGTAGTAGCTGAGCTGCTGGTCAAACTTGTCCACTCCCCCCATGAATTTGTTGTAGTCGATGATTGGGAGTGGACGTCTATCCTCAGCCCTACCCATGACCTGGTTTGTAGATAGGAGGTGGACAGGCCTCTTGTCGTGGTAGCTGGTCGCCACCAGGTTGCCCTGTTGAAACTGACGAAGGTCTCCCTTGCGAAGTTTGGCTTTCATAGCCTGGGGGAGACCTTTTCTGTTGGGCATCACGGTGCCACGCGAGTATGTGTTGTTTTCCAGTAGATGATTGGCCACGGCCACACTGTTGAAAAATCTGTCAAAATACACGTGATGACCCTGACCGTAATGGGGAGCGCAAAGAAAATCCACGACCTCTAAACCTAAGGGTTGCGAGGAATCGCGTCTCCCAGCCCGACCAGTGTACAGGTCAAACCCAATGCAGTATCCTGCCCTTGCATCGCAGATTGTCCAGAATTTAAGGCCCCATTTTGTTGGCTTCGCGGGCATATACATTTTAAAGGCAAGCCTGCCCTTGAAGCCAGCCATTGTCTCATCCACACTTAGTTCACGGTCAGGGGTGAAATTGTCACGAAAAGTTTGCTTTGTAACGTCCACATTGTTTCTAATTTTGAATAGTGGGTCGAAGTCAGGGTCATCACGTTGGGGTTGGCTGCTGGTGTCCCTACAATGAAAGTAGCGACTGAGGTTCTTGAACCTGTTGATAGTCATGATAGAGCTGACATAGGGGTCACGATAGCGTCTATCCTCCGACCAGTAGCACCAGAGACGAGGTAGGACCCTGATGCCGAAGATGATCTGGATGGCCAGAAAGGCACGAAGCTCATCCAAGCTTGTCTCATACCATGCCGAGTTGGATGACGACTCCCATGCATTGCTCGGCATAGCGGTTGGTTTCCTCCACCAAGGTGTTGATGAAGGCGATAGGAAACATCAGGAAAAAGTAGTCGAGGGGGCGGGCAGATGGTGGCAACGAATGCTGAGGCCCAGGAGTCAAGTCGAATCCCGTGATGAAGACATCAGATTGGTCTTCCGACCAAGTCGGTTGAGCAGGAGTAGCTGGAGGAGAGTCTACATGACTAGGACTAGGACTGGGTGACTGTGGAAAAATATAAGTAATATTGTGTCAGTCATAATTCCAAATGATAAAAAATTTTAATTGGATGGAGGAAGGTGAAACACAAAGCATAGAGAGTAAGAAAGAGAGGGAGGACTGTGTGTGTGTATGTTTGAGGGAGGGAGAGAGAGAGAGAGGGAGGGAGAGAGAGAGAGATAGAGAGAAAGAGAGAGAGAGAAGTTCTGTCTAGGCATCTAGGCCCACTAGTGCTAGTAGTACCCCTATCACTATTAGTATTAGTTAGTAGTTTGATGTTACGTAAGTATTCAGGTGAATCTGGCTGAATGTCAAAGTGCGATAGGGATGAACTGACAAATACATGTTCTTTCTTTCTTTATCATTTCCTTTCTACCTTTCGGTGTAAGGTTAAGTGCGGACGAACTCTCGCCATTGATCTTTATCCAGAGTCTTCCTCTTTGCATCCAAATACCTACATCCCCTCTTTTCTATCACCTCTGATATTGTTTCTTGCCATACATGTATGGAAAAAAAATGTTGTGCAGATAGCCAGTAGAACAAAGTGGAAAAGATCGCGTTTTGTTTTACTGAGTGTAACCATTTGTCGCGAGCGCTTCTCTGACTGTCGCCGCTGACTGACTCCATGTGTTACGATACCTAGACGTTGACTGACTCCGTGTGTTACGATACCTAGACGCTGACTGACTCCGTGTGTTACGATACCTAGACGCTGACTGGCTCTGTGTGTTACGATACCTAGACGCTGACTGGCTCTGTGTGTTACGATACCTAGACGCTGACTGACTCTGTGTGTTACGATACCTAGACTAGTCCTATGTAGTAGAGGACTATAATGAAGTGAGGTTTCAGACACAACAGCAAAAAACCAAAACATTTCCAGTTAATTGTAAATAATAAACTCTCAAATATTAATTCTCTTCTTAGTCTAGACTGTACTAGACTAGATCGAAGAGAACGCGTGTTTCAATTTTGAGTTTGCACTCATTCACCCATAACTTCGTGAGTCAACCGAGCACTTGCTTTGAGTCAAAGTCGGAACTGCGCGGTTTGAAAACACACAAAAATAATAAAATTAAAATAAAAAACATAATACTTACGCTTTGTTGGTCTGCATCAGGTGATAGGATTTCTTCAACTTCTATTTCTATGTCGGATTCATTGTCGCATTCATAATCACTATCGGCGTCCATGGTGACTTGAGGACAATGAGAACAATGATGAGAAAGTGACGCTTCGACCGATCAAAATGCGCGGATTTAAGTCAAAAACGAGGCTATGATAAGTTGAAAGGTCGGGGAAAGGTCTTTGATTGACCTTTAACCCTTTAATATAATATATTTGACCAATGAAAACCTCCGAAAAATGGGTGTCGGTTTCTGTCGGTTCAAACAAAGGAAGCGCTAACTGCCCCCTGTCGGATTGTGTCGGGTTGAACTTTACCGTGACGTCATCTCGTTGTCGGTTTCTGTTGACTTACACACGAAAGGGTTAAATTTATTTAAAGATTTTTCCACCTAAGTCCGGATCATCCTTTTTATAGATTCTATCTCCGGGAATTTTGAGAGTATTAATCGATCAGTATTAGTTTGACTAGATCCATTGTTTAACCCTTTGTGACCCATGGACAGTTATTATTGTCATAAAGTCATGAAACTGATATATGTTACTGCTGTTGTGTCAGAAAAAACAATTTCAAAGTTATTTTTGAAATCGGTGACCACCTAGGGGTCATTTCGCAAATGGTACTCAGAAGTACCGATGGGACACACTGCTGGCAATCTTTCCAAATGGTACTCAGAAGTACCGATGGGACACACTGCTGGCAATCTTTCCAAATGGTACTCAGAAGTACCGATGGGAC
>JARDUL010028979.1:0-11984 GCA_030265205.1 Dirona pellucida | reverse complement strand
AACAATCCCCCCCCCCTCTCCCCCCCCCCCCCGAAAAAAAAATTAAAAAAAATAACCCCCCCAAAACACAAACCAACCATAAACAACAACAACAACAACAACAACAAAACAAAAACAACCCAAAAAATCCAAACAAACAAAATCCATATAAACCAAAGCAGCAACAAAATCTTTCATTTGAAGACCTCTAGTCTGGACGTCTAGCACACACTTAGACTTAGTTGTAAGCTACTACTACTACTGCTATTACACTACTACTACTACTGTAATACTATGCAATGGTAGTTGTAATATGGTATATACCATTCCCCATAAAAGAGAAAAAACCACATTTTGATATGACAAGCCGGATTAGATAAATGATATAAAGAGAATGAGAAAGTAAACAATGAAATAATGCAAAAACACACTCACACACAAAACAATACCAAAAGAAAAATAAATTAAGACGGAAAAGAAATAAATAAGAGACTTAATAAAATATGTTAAATGATAATAATATGCTCAAGTCTGTTTTTGAAGAATCTGTGAACATACTATTTTTCACACTGTCTACTTTGCAACTGACATTACTTACTTTAAACACTTTACAATGGCGTCCAAACAAAGCGTCTGACCAAAACCCAAGAAAGTCAGGCTCGTTTGTTTGCAGCAATCAAATTGTAATTGATACTACTTTATAATTTTGCTTATTTTCCCTTCGTTTGTTCTATTAATTGATATGCTTTTAAAAGTTGTGTGTCATATTACGTGCTAGATGGCATAAAAGCCTGGGACTGGTGTCACCGTATCAAATTGTCGTATTCGTATTTTTGTTGTGTAGTGTGTGTGTGTAGTGTGTACCGACTCGACCTGTGTGTTGTGTACTGAACTGTGTGCTGTGGCGACTGTGTTGTTGTTGCAATTGTCATGGATGGTGATTGAAATTGAAATAAAATACAAAATAAAATTCTGCAGGAGAAGAACTTTATTTCAGAGGCAAGCTTCTTCACAATAATTGAATATTATATTATAAAATAAATATAAACTCTCTCTCTCACTCTCGAACTCAGTTCGTATGTGTAGTGTAGTGTGTAAGTGTAAGATAATTGAACATTACACACATTCATTATGTGTCCATGTGTCGTCATTGTCATCATTGGTCATTTCAATTTCATTGTCATCATTTCATCGATCAATATCATCACCTCATTTCTTTGTCATCATTTATTAATATTAATATCATTATCATTATCATTATCATCACTCGTCATCAGGACATCAGCGAGTCTCCTCAGTCTCAGGAGACTGGGGAAGGGAAAGGGCAGATGATGATGATGATGATACACTACAACACTACTACTACTACTACTACTACCACTACTACTACTACTACTATACTACTATCCTCCTATTCCTATCATCTATTTCTATTATCTAATTTTAATTTATCTGCCTCGCTGCTTTGTATTGCAATTGTTTTTGGGGTTTGACTTTTTTTTTATGTTGATGAATGCGTTCTTCATGCCCATGCCATGACAGAAGCTGAACCAGGACCTACACCTCCCTGTTGACTGTTGGTTTACTTTTCTTGACCCATTTTTTGTAATTCAAGTCTAGTCTGGACGTCTAGCACACACTAAGACTTAGTTGTAAGCTACTACACTACTACTACTGTAATACTATGCAATGGTAGTTGTAATATAGTATATATACCACTAGTAGTAGTGAGATCTTTCAATCCCAATCTTGAGTCTAGACCTACTTATAACACTAAGAGTCAAAGTAAGAGTAAATCAATAAAATAGTGAAGAATAGACACAAGACTTAGAATTAGAAGAGTGAACACGTATATATATATATATATATATGCTGACCTCAGTCGGATGAGCATGACCTCTTTCTTCCAAATTGATCCTGAAACACATATTATATAATATATGACTATGTGCTGAAGGTTTTCAATAAAATTCAAAATTAATGTTTTGTTCAATTTATTTGCACATCATTCATCAATGATGACAATGCATTCAATTTTCAGACTTGACTCTGAGGTTGTCGATGCTTCAAGGAAAAAATGATATCTGAACAATTTGATTTTGTTTTTGTTTTCAAATTGTTAACAAATTTTATAATATTATCTCTCCTATTTTGTTCTCAGAATTTCATACCTATAAACACCCAAGGCTACATGTGCAGTGTCAGCAATGAATTCAACACCTGAAAGTCAAAATACCACCAGCTCCTCAGCAAAGGCTGCGAGTACTGGTGCTGAAAAAACAGAGATGAGCAAAACTAATAATTTTCAGAGGATTGCTCAAAAGAAACTTCTTGTCAAGAGCTATCCTCGCAACAAAAAATTGGAAAAGTTAGCGGCTTACTCAAGCTGTAAGGTAAGTAAAGATGGAAAATATATTTTAAAAAAGAATTTGTTCTTTCACTAGTTCCACTTACCTACATAAACTGTATGGTTGGAAATAGAACCTACACCGTCAATTTGCTCTTTTATTCTATTTTTTTTGGTGACTTCTAGGCCTAGGAATACTAAATTCTAACATGAATTATATAATTATAAATATGATGATCGATCATATTCAAACATCCAAACATCGCTATTTTACTTTTATTGAATTACGTTCCCTGCTGTGGGGCATAGAATATTAATTTAAGTTTGATTTTTTTTCTTTCTTCAAGAAATGGAGTTTCAGGCCCAATACCAAAAGTCTGCATCATAATATATATCCTGTAGAACCCAATACAGTTTTTCCTGGATAAATGCATGCTCCTATTCGGGAGCAGATAAGACATGGCTGCTTATACGAAGTCAGGAAATCACTCTACATGAAGGGCTTCTTACCGCCTTAGCAAAACACTCTTTGTCCAAGTTTTACATTGAGAAATTGCACAAAATGGGTGAGGTGTTCAGTGAGTTTTTTATACGAAACCAATATTTCAACCCTGTGGTATATAGTTATAGATAGAGGGCTAAAATGTGATTGAATTTATTATATTAATTTTAAACTATGTCACTATATTCACGAATTGATGACAATGCCAATTGTTAATTGTTTTTATTTTTCCATTCTATTTCTATACTAGACTGAAGGTTGCAAGTGTAACGGATGGAGAAACCCCAACCCTCCCCCATCGACGCCTAGTGGTGATGCCGCCCAACCTGCAGTCAGTTTGACAGATCCTTGCAAAAGTTGTCGCCATGCTCTAGGTACTGTCACATGCAACATCATCAAACTCTTCAAGTCATAAAGTTAGATTAAATTTTTTTACTTAATTGAAAAAGATAATGAAAATTAATAGCATCAGTGGCCGAGTGATATTGCTATTAGACCTGAGATCAAGAGACCCTGAGTTGGATGGTTACGCTACTGGCCCCGAGATTTTGAGATATCAAGTTTGAATCCAGCCGTTACTATTACTTAGGCTTGATGTTGAGTCCTTGGGAAAGGCTTTTTACACGATTCACTGGTGCGACTGGTGCGAATGAGCACTTGGTAGTGGCAGAGAAGGTATTTGTCAGAAAGCTAATATGATGCGCCTGGCGCTACTATTTGCTCCCCGATGAGTTTTGATGACTTACAATGACATGGCTGCATTGAAAGTATGCATTGGGAAACTACCACACTATCAATGTCACATGTCTAGTAAAGTAAAAATCAAAAGTCTACACTTGATAAATGGCCTCTTCACACTGAATGTGGGACTCACATTCAGAGATGCCACTTTTCAGGCAATTGCTTGAATTGGGACTTTTTTTTTTTTTAAAGCGCAGACAGGTCAAATTCCCACCTCCGCTAACATTATTACTCAATAAACACGACTGTGATCGCTGAAAGTTCAGGCAAGTTTAAATTTTTTATCCACAGACGCCCATGTATCGCACTTAGAGAATACAGATGAAGATGAGCTGAACAGATTGCTACGCATGATGGTTGATGTGGACAATCTGTATTGCTTTGTCCTTAGAGAAGAAGACAATGAGGCCAAACAGGTCTATTTCTATCTTTTTAAGGTACTTTCCTTTCTTTGACCTTTTTAAAAAAAAAATTTAATATGTATATATATTGTCTTTTTAAAAATTAAGATTTGTATAAAAATTTTAAGAAAGTGGTGAGTTTTTCGTTATATTTTGTCATTTGTTTATTTTGCTTTGGTTTTTTTCTGTTTGTTGTTTCATTTTTGTTAAAAGACTACTGTCATTCTTTCTGAATTTCAGTTATTGAGAAAGTGTATATTAAACATGAGTCAACCAGCAATAGAAGGTGCCATAGGGACTCCCCCGTTTGAAAAGCCAAGCATTGCCAAGGTAAGATTCAAATTACTATGAGCATTGATAATGACAGGTTCATCATTAAAATGAAGTTAACTTAAACGTGTTTTATATATAATATATATATTTGTTTGGCATTATGAGAAACTTGTTATGAATATATCTACTGGGATTGTGCATGGGTTGATAATAAAAAAAATATTCGTATCTAAATATTTTGGGGAGCCGGTAGCACAGTGGTTAAGTAACTCACCTTTGGTTTGAGAGGTCGTGGGTTCGAATACCTGTGGAGGCACTTGTTTTTTTAACCCACTTTTTGGAGCAGCACTGCGGCTGATGCCTAGGTTATACCGGTCTACCCTTGGAATAGACCCTAAAGACAAATTCCCCCCTGGGATGAATAAAGGTAATTTTGATATGTGTCGCAAGTACATTCATATTATTATTATATTGGTCCTTAAAAGAGCATTTTCTGTCTATTCTTGACAGGGTGTTACTAATTTTGTGGTGTACAAGTTTGGCACTCTAGCCCAGAAGGAGTGGCAGACAATGTACGATCTGGCCAAAATGTTTCTCCACTGTTTGAACCACTGGAAGCTGTGGCCGCCAGCCTCGAGGGGTCAACAGGTTGACGACAAAGATGACAATGATTACAAACTAAATTACACCAGGTAAAATTTGGATGCAACTGTACACTTATTGACTTACTTTGACATATTAGGACTTTTCACCAGCATGTCATCTTATTTTGCAGTGTTAGCTTTCCTCAGAAATACAGACTTACAGACTTTATCCCAAAGCAGGCCATGTTATCCAAAATCCCTCTCAGCGCCGGCGAGGGCATACAAAAGAGCAACATATTAGGTACATCATACTACTAATATCCTGCCCACTATTTTTCTCATGCCACAGATGGTTGTGTTTTTGTCATGTGCCGGCATTCTGTGACAGCCTTCCTCGGTACGAGACAACTCTCATCTTCGGCCGGACGCTGCTCAGATCCGTGTTCCAGACCATGAGGAGACAGCTGTTGGATAAATTCAGGGCCGAGAAGGACAAGATGCCGCCCGACAAAAAGACGTTGGTTTTAACTCATTTCCCCAGGTAAGAGCTTTTTTTGTTTTGTTTGTGTGTGTGTAATAATAATAATAAATCTTTATTGTCCTTTTCAGGCAATTCATGTTAGGTTCACATGTGGGCGGAGTGGAGTGGATCAAAGTCGTCCTCCAAAAGGGATCTTGGTCACCGTGCGTGAAGACTGAAGAGCCGCGAAAGAATTTCTCTGAATATATTTTAAACAGACTCAGTCCCAACTTGGTATACAAGATGGGCATTTTTTGTTTGTTTGCAGACTGCATGTAACCAAAATTCGATTAGATGACTCATTGAAGATTGTTGTTGCATTTTTAGATTTCGGTTTTAAAAATATTGGCTTGATTTGGATTTCATTTTCTCAGGTGAACCATTCCAATTTTGGTGAAGCCATGTCTCAGAGAACCCTTTTTGTGTAGTGAACATATTATCTGATGTTGAGACTCAATTTACATTTTTCACGTTAGTTTAGTCGTAACAAACAGTGGCCAATATTAATTGGGTTATTTTAAAAATCTCTCTGTCTTGTTGCACTTTAGATTAAGACACACAATAGACCCCAAGTCCGTAGAAATGTCAGAGGGGAAAGGTTATAGTCTTACATTCTTTTTAAAGTCCTATTTTTAATGCTGCTGCTTAATTCCAACCGTTTTCCAATTCCTGATGAGTTGTGATTGAACGAAGTAGATAGTAATTGTACATCCATAGCCTCTATTATTTGCGGCTCTAAGACTTTTGTTGTTATTATTGTTGTTTCAGATTTCTCACCATGCTGGAGCAGGAAGTCTATGGCAACAGTTCTCCCATCTGGGATCCAGAATTCTCTCAGAACACCTCCAATCTACCCTCACCTTCACTCACCGGTTAGTGAAATTATCAACCTTTATTATAAATGCAGATTTGAGTGTTAAGTTATAAAGTGAAGAGAAACTATGAAAGAAGTGAAAAAGAAATCACATTCTTGAGATATAATCTCAACTTCAGGCTTTGCTTTTGGGGATTTATTTGTCTGTTCTGGGGCAGCTTTTACTTGCCATGATTTTATAACATGAAGTGAATTTGTTGTAGCGATGTAGTCAATGTTGTATATTATAATAATTATTATTATTTAAAATAAAATTATTATCATTATTTTTATTATTATTATTATTATTATCATCATTGTTATTATTGTCATTATTATATTTCAGCAACTCCTGGTGTTGCTGCTGGGGTGAGTGGTCTGAGTCGATTTACTTCGTCCACTGTGGGCTCTGACAGTCTCGGCACTCTGACCAGTAGTAGTCCTGGTCCTCTCACAACCAGAAGGTCTTCGCGGTCGCAAGAAGCTGCTGGTGAGTTCAAATATCTTTGTTTTAGTGCTTTGAAATGCATTAATCTCTCACTTTTCTTTTACTTCTTTATTTGAGAGTGCAGAAGGTGTGATTTGTCTCTTATGTTATTTCTATTTAATTTCTATCCACCTCATTATTCTGTATGCTTAATGTATATCAAGACTCTAGATATCTAATACTTGACACCGCTTTATTCTTGAACTTACAGAGAAACGCAAAGCAGATGAAGCAGGCCTGAGTGATGGTGCCAAACGGCCTCGTATTGACGGGGATGTCGGTAAAGAATTGCTTGACGATGCCTTGTCGGAGATAGTGTCCGAGTTGCCAGAAGAAATGCTTGGTCCGGAGGTAAGAAAACCTTTATACTTTACTTTATGAATGTCATAAGAATCAAATTGGTGAAAACCATTTGCTTGGGTTTTCCCTTTTCCCAGAGATTGGTCTATTGTGAGTAAAAAATACTGTGACAAACAACTTTCCAATGGTGAATAAGGAATCTCATGATTCGTATTTTCAATGTTGCCATTGGCTCTACACCATATCCACATAGTATCGTAATAAACGCTTTCGAATGTATATGTAATAAATTTAATCATAATAATGATGAAATGTTTTTAAAAAGTAACTCAATATAATTTTGTATCCAAGCTGTCATTGTGAGTTATTCCCCCCCCCCCCCCCCCCTTCCCAACTACCCACACACAGTTTTCGTCATGTGTAATTAGTTTTTCTTCACGTTTTGT
Organism: Dirona pellucida; assembly: GCA_030265205.1. Classification (NCBI taxonomy): domain Eukaryota; kingdom Metazoa; phylum Mollusca; class Gastropoda; order Nudibranchia; family Dironidae; genus Dirona; species Dirona pellucida. The sequence goes on along the minus strand of JARDUL010028979.1, from coordinate 4,551 downwards.
TTTTATTTTTTTATTTTTAATGTCTTTCCCCATTATCACCAGAACATGTGTCCATCGCACGCAGCTCGTGATGAGCAAGCCCGACAGGAAGAGAAAGACGGCAAGATTGACTTTCACATCATCAACAACTCCCTCAGCCTGTGCCCCTCCAGGCAGGTCTTCCTGTGGCTCATCCAGGTACAGAATCTCTTCTCGCACCAGCTGCCTCGGATGCCCAAGGAATACATCACAAGGCTTGTCTTTGACCCGTAAGCGACTTTTAAAAAAAAGTGTTTGTTTTGTTATCACGGAACTATTATTGAAATCAATGTATGAAATTTTGGATTTGCTGTTGAAACCTATTTCATTTGTTTTGTTCTGTCTAAGGTATCGAAACACCCTGTATATATGGAATTTGATAGAATCCTATTGAATGCCTAAACTGTTCTTTTTTGTCATCATCTTTTTTTCTTTTTCCTCCTGTTATTTTTCTCTTTGGTAGATATATAACAAGGAACATTACTTCCATTTATAACTACTCCTGTTATTTTTCTCTTTGGTAGATATATAACAAGGAACATTACTTCCATTTATAACTTTAAAAATTATATGGCATTTTAATAATCAATATACATCCATTCACACAGCAAACATAAGTGCCTAGTGTTGGTGAAGAACAACAACGTGATTGGTGGAGTGTGTTTCCGCATGTTTCCATCCCAGTGTTTTACAGAGATTGTCTTTTGTGCTGTCACATCAAGTGAACAAGTCAAGGTAAGGGGGACGGTTGCTGGTTACTGCCTTTTCGTGCATAAATGCAAAAATATTTGAAGTTTCGTGAGTAATCAAGTCTAAGAATTTACCTCGGTGAAAGATAATTTTTCTTCTTACAATTCATCACCTGCTCGTATTCAATTCCTGCAGGGTCTTACTTCCAATTGTCATGTGACCCTTCAGAGCTTGACATATGGCTGGCCCCAACACTGCTTATTGACTTATTAAGGTATAAAGGGGACTCCATAAACAACAACAATTTAATTAGTTAGATATTTTTTTTTTTATACACTTGAAATTCAATGCATCGTTGCAATTGTCATTAATTGTGAAAAGGAGTTTGTTTGAAAAAACCAAAGGAATTTAAATTTTGAAAAAAAAAGACGATGAATTGTCAATGTTTACATTTCCATCATAACCAATGCTTAGTGGGGAGCCACTTTCCTCCCCATCTATTCTCTGTGTAATCGTTTCTGAAATGCTTATTGACTCTTCCCTGTTGCATTCCAAGATACATAAATGAGATTGCATGTCACTGGGATAATGTTACAGTGCCAGTGAGACCAGAACAGAAAATGGAAAAAAGATTTTCGTCGACTTGGGGAACCGAACTCATGCCTGCCACGGCAGCCCCGCCTCGCTATGAACATAAAACCAGCTCACTACCTCTGAGCTAATACGCCACCCCAAAAAAGATAAGATGGTTACATACATGTGGCTGATCATTCCAGCGATTTAATCAGATTTCTACGAGAGCCTGCTCTCTGAGCCAGTTAGTGAGTTGGTTTTCTGTTCATGGCAAGGCAGTGTTGCTTTGGCAGGCATGGGTTCGATTCCCCCGGTCGACGAAAATCTTTTTTTCTTTTCTATTCCTATTCTTGTCTCTCTCTCACTGACACTGTTACATTATCCTATGATGATTCTGTCTACTAGACTCTCAGTGCCCGCTCCATTCTTCATTTATTTGTTTTCACTGTGTTCACAGGGATACGGGACATCTCTGATGAATCACCTCAAAGACTATCACCTGCTACACAACATTACGCATTTCCTCACCTTTGCCGACGAATTTGCCACAGGTTATTTCAAGAAGCAGGTAATAGTAATAGTAACAATTAACATTTTTGACAACAACTTATAGCAACTACTTATTAATTTTTATACTGACGTCGTGAAGTTTATTAATTACTTGAGTATCACTATATTTGGAACTTCACTGACAACGTTATTACTGAAGCTGTACATTAATAAATTTGACATCCGGTCAACACAACCTTTGTCTTCCTATTCGTGGTTGCACAAGTTTTTATCAAGCCTGTGATAACTTAACATTAAATTACTAATCCACGAGAAACTGTGCCGCTACGTGTCGACAGGGGGGTTGACCCTGATAAAGAGGTCAAGTTGACGACGAGCTTGGTAAACTAAAATAGCGCTGTAGTGATGCTGTGTGTTGTGAATCAAACTTTAATGCCATTGGTGCTCCTTTTCCTATTCTTGTATTAAAGTGCTGCATAATGTCCTTATTGTTTTTGTTTTTCATATTTAGAGAAACGCGGTGGACTCATCAACTGCTTGTCTTTAATTTCTGATGCAGAGTCTTTCTCGCCATGTGTAAGGTGATGAGTGGTGTTAGTCCTCTTGTCATTTGGATTTACTTTCATTTGTCATGTACACCCCCTTCATAACTTGACATAAGGCTGAGGAGACTCGATAAACAAATGATAAACACACATATTTAGAGATTGAATTATGAAAATTAAATGTGAGGTTAACAAGATCACTTGGGGATGGGTTTTTTTTTACTCATGTCATCATCATGTCCACTCCAGGGTTTTTCCAAAGATATTAAACTACCACGGTCACAGTACCTCGGCTACATCAAAGACTACGAGGGGGCCACGTTGATGGGATGTGAATTGTGTCCCAGAATCAACTACACAGATTTCTCCAGAGTCATCAGGAAACAAAAAGAGGTAAACGTCACATCTGTGGTCTGAATCCAAACCAATTGTAGTCATTCATCAAGATAAATATCTTGGAGGGTCTATTTTGGTTATTTTTTTGTTTTTTTTATAATTTGAAAGATTTGAAAAAAATTTGCTTAAAGATGAGACTCTTCACTTACAGTTGCAGCTGGGGAAGTAATCTGCGATAGTCAAGCAGCGTCCTACCACAGGCTCTATGGGCCTCAAGGTTCTTGACCCATTACTTGACTTTGTGCCCGCTTGCACCCAGTGAAAAGTACATCACATATTGCTGAAGTGCCCGAATGTGCCCGTTGCAAAGCAGTAAAAGCTAGGTTTGTTTTATCTGACATAGTCTGTTTGCTGTTAAAAGAATTGGGTGAGCGAATTTGCCTTGGTGGTGAGTAGGTGCTAGCCATGCCACCCTTCAGGTCATTAATACCCTTATGTATGGCCATGTGATTTATCATAATCATATGCTAGCCACGTGTTTATTGCGATTACACCTTTGCATTATTGTTCCCATGCAGGTCACACATGTAGAAGGCGAGTTTGAAAATTCTTGATTTAGCATGAAAGTGTGAAAAGGGTCTGGCTATGTGTTTGAAGTTAGATTGTGTGTCGGATAAGTGGACATTTGATATATGATAAAATACCCATTTGTTCCCGAAATACACTGTCAATTGAAGAGTATATGAAAGTGAATATGTCAGTGAGAGCAATTTTTTTTGTTCTCTAGCAACTTTCTTATCTCTTGGCAGTATACTAACCGTATATGATAGATTCATAAATAATGACAAAATTATTCTTCCTCTTGCGATATAGATTGTCAAGCAGCTGGCAGCCCGGAAGAGTATAGAGAACGAGAAGGTCTACAGTGGAGTAAGTCTATTCAAAGAGGGTGTCAAACTGCCCATTCCCCTGGAGTCCATCCCAGGTCTTCTGGAGTCGGGCTGGAAGCCCATCAAGTAAGCAATGACCTTCTTCGTCTTTCTTTCTTTATAGATAACCTGAGAATCAGTTGGTTTCAGGCGAGCACCGCGCTCAAAATCATTAAATAACACAATCTCTTCCACACGGGTTTGAGGCCCGGGACAACAAAAAAAAAACCCCAACAAACCCAATCTCTTCCATCACCACAACTATAAGGTGGTTCTGGGAGTCATGATGGAAACCTGTCAAGTAAGCAATGGCAATACAAATGGGTCAGAAGTTCGAATTCTGGCATACTAACTTATTGATATAATGTAAAAGCATATATCTTTTATTCCTATGAATTAAATATATATATAAATTGCTTTCATTTTGTTCACATGGTCACTTTGTTTCAGGGTATAATTAGAAAAAATGACTGCAGGGTAGGGCTTCAATGAAGACAATAGGAGCTTATTTTCTTACCCAAGGGAAAAAACGCAATGCTGAGAGCCCGACTCGAACGACCATCATTTAAATTTGTCATACTTTCTTTTCAGGAAGGAGAAAGAATCTGCACCAGATGTTGAACAGTTATATTCCACACTACGCACAATTGTACAGCAAGTGAAGGTATGTATTTTTAGTCTTGTTCTTTTCTTAGATTACTTGGTTGTGTGTATAGTATCTATTAGCAGAGTGCTTGCATTGACAAAATGTTGAATTTGAAGCTTCAAAATGAAATGAAAAATTTATAAAAGACACGACCTTGCACAAACTGTGATTTGTTTTACATTTGAAGCTGTGGGTACCATTATTATTATTATTATTGTTATTATTGTAAAGTATATGCTAGGATATTAGAAAGTAGGCTACGACATAAAGTAGAAGATAAACTCATAGAATACCAAAGTGGATT
>JARDUL010028868.1:0-12822 GCA_030265205.1 Dirona pellucida | reverse complement strand
ACCTAACACATGGCTAGAAAGACTCTGCATCAGGAATGAAAGACGAGCAGGTGATGAGCCCACTGCTCCCAAATACCTTTACCAGTAAATTGGACAGCAATGTACCATGAGGTCCATACATTTTACCGATAAACACGCTGCTGTTACCCCAGTGGTTACTCTTTAGTTACAGGACAACTGGGAGTTGCCACCTGGGCAAAGAGACAGTAGACAAGGAAATAAAAAGCTAAAAATAATAATTTATAAGGAATGTTGTCTTGATTTTTCTGTTGGAAAATAAAAATCAATACAACCTAAGTTTTTAATATTAGCTTCATAAGTTATCCAATTAATTCTGATACAGTAGCTTTCTATTTCTTGTGGAATATAAATCGATCCATTCAGTGAAAGCAAAATTGTATGAATTTTCAATACAATTTTTTTTCTTTTCTTATCCTGTCATGCTAATTCAATCTTTTTATATTTTTTTTAGCTGAATTTGTCAATGGTTGTAGATGAAATCATTTTAAAGTTGTAATAAAAAATTAACAAATTGCATGCATCCTTTTCAGGGCTCAACAGTGGACCGACAAGCAAGTGAAAAAGAAAAAGTAAGATCATCATCATGATTGCGTTTCTGTTTTGTACCATAATTGCCATCATAATGTTGTTTGTTTTTTTATGTCACATAATTTGTGAGTAGATACCATATCACCATGCTACTAGCAGTGCTAGTGTCTTAACAATTCCCTACTTCATGTCTGCCGATAGTTTGTTGCATAGGCGGATTGTACGTGGAAGGAACAACTGCTGGTGCATTAGTCATCTTCTCTACAAACGCTTTTTCTTTTTCTTTGGGACTAACTCACTTAGATAGGAAAAAATGACTTTACCAGCTGTTCCAGTGACAATTAATCATAAGATTTGATGACTGGGATTGCAGCTGTACTTGGATGAATAGTTTTATTTTATTCCCAACTACTTTCATATGAATCTGATTTTAATTTGTGATGTGAATCTTTATGTTATTTTGAAGATACGCTTTTTCACTTCTTTGTAATTTTGGCTGGAATGTGCTTGAAATGCTTCAGTATTTTTTGTTATTATAAGCTTAGTGAAAGGTCTGAGAAATGTTTTAGCGCTTGTTGGAATATGATGTTGATATGAATTGAATTTGCCAGATGTTTTGGTTTATTATTTATGTTATGTTTTTTTTCTGATATGATTTCCAGTTGAAAGATCTGCCCACCTTGAAAGACAATGACTTTGTCAGCGATGGTGCTAAAATATTCATTGGTGCCGACGAGAGAGACAAACTTTTAGAAACCCTGCACAAAGATATTGAGGTAACCCATTATCATTTGGCAATAGATATTTCCTTTTCATTTACGTCTGGACTGGTGAAATAATTTTCACTTGTTCCACACACAAAGTTGTACCATTACCCCTGCATTTTTGCAGTCCTTTGATGTCAGAATTTACAGTTTAAAGCTATAATCATTGCTAAAACTTTGACAATTTTTAACAAATATGTCAACTTGAGGGCTCCTTTGCAGTCCAGCCCAGGCTTATACATGCAGTGGACCTATTGAACCTATGCAGATGGCGTGGTTGTCTTTGCTGTCAGGAAAAATATATTTTCAAGATCCCAATTATTGCTTTATCGCTGATTCTAGGTAGAAAAAAATCACTTGGATGTAATTATTCACTGAATTGAACCAAAGTTATGGCAATTTAACATTTGGTTCCCATCGTTCCTGGAAACCGAAGGGATGGGAACTCAATAAAATGGGTCCTTAAGACATGATTTTTGACTCTAGACAGTAATTCCTATTGAAACTAGGTTAGTGAGCAGGTGGTGAGAGGTTTCTAGTAGAATGGGGTGGACCAATTATTAGTTTTCTCAGCTACGCATTTAGGCATTGGACAGAGTCTGGTGTGACGGATTGGTTAAGAGCTTTGTTTAGCTCTGTGTTGAAAATCCATTTTGGTCTTAATTGATTGAAATTATTTTTTTAAAGATAATATAGAATGATAGTTATAATAATGTATTTATCTCTCCCCGTGTTCTGTTTCCAGTTCCTTAGCAGTCAACACTTGATGGACTACAGCCTGATTGTAGGCATCCACGACAGGGACATGGCGTCGGAGGAATCGGGGATCAGCTTTGCCATGCCCTCGGGGGCCGATGAGGAGGAGCAGGACGATGATGAGAACGATGCCAACATCAGTGGGACACCTGGCTGTGGGGACCACATTGGCTCATGGGTAAGGGTGGGGGGTTCGAGGGATAGGTTTGATAAGGTTTTTTGGTATATTGTGTTTGGGCTCCTCTGATGGAATCCACCTTGTAGTCGTGGAAGTGCTTTTGTGATCTAATGGCTTTGAGGGCTTTGCTTACCAGAACAGGTTCTACCATGTCTGTTAGATAGGAGATAGGCCTCGAGCGGAGATTCAGACAAAGTGGTTTCAAGACCTGTAAGGGGGCCTTAAGATGACAGCCCCAGCACATGAATTTGGTACAGTGGGCTAATCCTCTGCTTGCCTGCAAAAGTGATTCAGAGAAAATCTATGAAAAATAATGGACTGATCTTTAGATGACAAACCCTAGCAACGAAATGGGCTATGAGTTGCATTGGAACATGGATATTTGGTTGCAAACACCAGGGGAAGATGCATCGAGGTTAACTGAAGAAGATATGGAGGGAAGTAATATCAGAAAATGTATAAAGGAGAGGAATTGGATTGGTTGATGCAAAGAAGAGGAGTCCCCACTTGCCTACAACTTGACCTTTCAGGAAGTGATAGAAAACAAAGAGATGAAATTGTATGTTCAAAACTTTCATGTTCAGTAGATCAGTAAATCCCTATTTCAGTGTTATTTTGTGAAATATTTCCTGAAACAGAATTTCAAATTATACTTTTTCCACAATTCCATTAACTTTTTTTTCTTCTTCTTCTTCTTTTTTTTTTTCCTCCAGGATGAGGAGGACAGTCACGATGGCCTGTGCTCCCCTCCGGATTCCCCCCAGCCCTCAACTCCGATGCCCCAGTTTAACGGAGAGTTAGACTCTGATCTGGAGCGTTACGGAATTCACAGCAGTGATGGTAATTGTGATAATTTCTTTGGGGTTTTTTATTCCCCTTATTTTACAGGTTTACATATTTTGGTCGCTAAGTGTAATTTCTTAATACAATATTGTTTGATGCTCATTAGATTGGTAAATACCGATTTGAGTGTTATTTTGAAACAAAATATAGAACCACCTTTGGGATTTTCTAATTAATCTTTTCCACTATTCTAAGGCTTGTTCTCTGACAATGAGACATTAGATTTGTACTTAATTATGAAAGATGATCAAAATTTGGTTAAACATATATTATTCTCAATATTGTGAACATTTCTGTTCTTTATTTTATTTTAAAGGCCATTTTATAGATGTGTGAGCACTATCTGGTTTGCTGAGTTTTGTTCACTCTTTGTTTATATTACATTACCCTATAGATTGTGACAAGCAGGAAATCTACTTTATGGCTCTCATTGACATCCTGACCAAATACGGCGTCAAGAAACGCACAGCTATGGCGGCCAAGACCGTCAAACATGGTGCTGGCGCAGAAATATCCACAGTACATCCGGACCAGTACGCCAAGCGATTCTTGGAGTTTGTCAGCAAGTGTGTGGACTAAGGAACATCATGCAAAACTCTCAATGTCCAGACTTAACCGAAGGCGGGGATTTAGAAATGAAAACAAATTTATTTGATTGCCACACCGGTTTAGGATTGACTCTACTGTGTTGAAATGAAACTTGTGTATTGTTGTTGAAAGTTGTTGTTAGAGAGTGTGAGTGGTTGGAGAGGAGTGTTGGGTATACAAGGGTATAATTCTGTAGCTATCTGTATGCGATTCTTATGAGAGTTCTAATGTAATGCTTTCATTGAAAAAAAAAAAAATGCTTTATAGGAATATGTACGTAAGGAGTGTGAATATTCTTGATTGGAAGATTTGAATGCAGTCTTATGGGTGAACTTGATGAAGTGTGTCTGTTTGATTGTTTTTCTCTCTTCTCACTCTCTTTATATCTATATATATATATATGCATTTCCTTACCATGTAACATTTTTCTGTGATTTCAGAGTGCAACCAACAAATAGATATATTATTATATTATATTATATTATGAGTTTTCAAAAATGAAAGCCTCGAAAAGTAAATACTTGAAGATTACTGTCAGAAATAGAATGACGACAGCAAAACTACACTTAACTTTCTGCATCTTGACGTTTTGATATTTTATGCCATGTAAAAATATTTTTACGAATTTCCTAACTCGGTGTTCTATCATTTTCAGTAATGACAAATCATTTCAATGACTCAAGTCTTTAACGTAACATGAAATTTTGAAAAAATATCTTTTAGTTTGTTAGATTGATACCGAATTAAGGTATGTTGTGTTGAGCAGAAAATATGAAGTGGCAAGAATTGGTCTATTGAATTCCGTCTAAGTAAAACCGACCTTCTTATGTTGTTAATAATAAGTGAAGACTTGTGGATGAGTGATGGTTTTATTGGCGTGGAAAGAGGTTGGTGCGTGAATGATATGGATGTCCGTTTGATTCTTAAGGCCTGTGTGACATACGTATGCATGGATATGAAAGAAGGAAGGTGAGCGAGTTAGGATTGTATGTAAACGTGTATGCATACTTGTATGTAGGTATGTATACGAAAGTAGAAAAGTATGCGAGTTAGAATTGTATACATGCATGTCTGTATGTATGTATGTATTCTTGTATGTATGTGGGCAAAATTGAAAGTAGAGAGGTGATTGACTGTGTGAGGACGGTAGGTAAGACTGGGCGTATAGTAGTATATATTATAAAGATTATAGTAGGCTACCTGATTGTCTGTCTCACCTAGCACCGCCACCTTTAAACCTTGAAAGTGTTCCTTGACTCGTCGTCGTGGTCATGGCCCAGCAGCACCCAATATGATGATATATTATAACGATATATGAACATGTATTAAATTGGTCACGATCAACTCTCAGTGTGGTTTCTATTATATTTTTCAGTATTACTTCTAGCTTTATTAGATGACCAGCTTTTTTAACGTGTCATCTCGTTGCGTGAGTGGATAATATATGCGCGTTCTTCAATTCAGTCATGGTTTTCTGCAACTTTATATATATATACATGTAATATATATATATATATATACGTGTTATGAAATTAAAATTTGATGTTCATTATTGTACATTGATCGTGCACAGATGGTTATAGGCTTGTGTGGAATTTCACAAAGAAAGAAATAATATCATTACTCTAGGGTAAAAACAGCTTGCCGCACCATAATTTGACCATCTGTATTTTCACGTGTTTGCTCGCTATAATACCTTTCATACTCCTCGTCATTTTTGTATTTGTTCCACTGACCAGTGAAGTATCGATGATAATATTACTATTACTATTATTACAATTACATGTCCTTTTCATTCAAACCGAGTCACATAGACAATATTATATAAAACACATTTCATTTTATCATCATCAACTGTGCAAGCTGGAGCAAGCTTTTCCACGATTGTTTTCTAAAACCACTTTATGCATTTGTCTGCCTTCAATGCCCATCTCATCATTGTATAGTTACACATTTTTTCCTTACTAATTATTTTCCCCCCTTATGTTCACATTTGTGTTTTATTTATGTAGCCTTTTTTTTCCTTTTCTTTTTTTTTTTTGAAATTGGGTATTATCTTTATTAGTTGTTTTGTTTTGTAATTTTTCGATGCCATATTTTTCTCCATGCCCAAATTTGGATTTAAGGGAGACAACACTGCGTGCCAGAATTTTGATTTCAAAACACAGATCTGCTTTTGAATCCGTCACATTTGCCTTCTTCTCTTCTTCCAATATGAACACTACACACCGTTTGAAATTACTTTGTGGAGGATGAGTGGAATTCTGTGTCTTTGTTTACTTCGGGATTGTTTCCTTGCTTAGGGTGGTATGGTAATGTTATTATGGATATTTGAATGGAGCAATAACATTGTGGATGGTGGGGTGATACTGGTACAAATCTTTTTCCAGCTGATTTTAATCTTTTTGGTAATTTTTTTTAAAATAGGTTGTACTTTTTGTGGGTTTCGTGTTGTTGTTTTAGAAAAATAATATGAAACTTGGGCTATGTAGATTCCTAAAATTGTGTATTGTTTATTGATGCCAGCGGTAATGCAATGATTAATTTATTGAAAAGATCAATTTCAAATTTATCTGTGTTTCCCTCCCTCCCTCCCTCCTTGCCTGAAGGCGTTGATTTCAGAACTTTGTAAATCATGATGTTAAGATAGAGCTCAGGAGTATGTTGTAAAATGTAAGTGAAACAAAAATATCTTAAGGATTTCAACCTCTTCAAAGTGATCAGTTTCAGATTTTAAATAATTTAGTACTTCTTTGACTATTTCTTTTATTTATTTTGTTTGAAGTGACATATAACTTGCTGTTAACAATATGTGAGAAATGTTCCGTTCAATATGACTTGCATACATATGATACAACAGTATTTTGTAGGTACAAGTTTTTTGTTTTTGCTTTCTGTTTTACTTGTTAGAAGTGTAATGCTACAACAAGCATCTCACTCTAACTCCCTGCGATGAAATATTTTGTTTAGAAGAATGCATGATTTGTGGAACTTGTACGACAAATGCACCTCCGCCTGCTGTATGCTCTGTGTTACTCTCATATTACTAAACGACTATGTAGTATATCATTCTAGGTGCCGACCTTTCAATCCCTCAGTCGCTACATACAATTCCTATTTTTCGTCTACCAAGAAAACAACTGTTATAATATTATTAATCTTTTCTATATTTCCTTCTTCAAAGACATTAATCCCTACATTGACTTGCCAGTTTTCCATGTGGTCCTCGTCGTTTATATCAGAATATGTGATTTTCTAATTGTTTGAGATTGTGTGTGGTATGGGTGCATGCGTGTCTGCTTTGTGATTGAGTGTGCCAGTCCTTGTTCATATCAAGGCACTGAAACCGTGACATGACTTTAGTATATATCATTTATGGGCATCTCTCCATTTAACATGATGCAGCATCTTAGAAAAATCCTGGGGTTTTCAAAATATGAATTCATATTGTATTTTCTACAATAAGTCATGATTTTTCTTGGGATGTTTTTTGGGGGGGGGGGGGGGGGGGTTTAAAAAATAATAATTTTCTGGCTTTCATTGCACATTTCCCAAGTGGGTCAGTTCGGGCCATGTCAGGGTTTCATTTGATTATTTGTACATTATATATATATATATATATATATGTATATTTGCCTGTGTGATATTAAGCAAGGTATGGATGTGTGATTCTATTGGATATGTTCCTTCAGACTTATCATGTGTATGTCCTGTAGTTTCTTCATACAAAGCGAATGTGGAAAAGTTAAAGTTTAAGACAATTTAATACTCAGTTCACTTTAAAAAGTGTTATGGCGTCAAAATTGAACAAGAAGAAATTAAATCTATGAAAACATTTGTCTCATTTGTTATTATAAATTATCATTGTGTTATTATTTCGTTATTATTCTTTTTTAAATTGTATAATTTTCACTTTGTTGCCAACACTTTCTCGTGATGGTTGCCTTTTGCCCCTCCTTTTACCATTTTGTTTCACCAAGTTAATGATTTATAATTCATAATGATAGTATGATATACTAAATAATACTATTTTTGTTACTGTTATTGTTATTATTATTTTGTGTGTGGTTTTTTTAAAATTGTTATTATTATTATTATTATTATTATTATTATTATTATTATTATTATTATTATTATTATCATTATTATAGTTACGACTATGTTGTTTTATCATCAAAAGATACCCACCCAAAACTCAGTGTCACAGAGAAGAGGTGAAAAGACGCAATCCAGTATTGTCTTGTTATATTCTCCTTGAACTTGAAATCTTATTTTGAACAAGAGCGTCATATTCAAACAATGTTGCTGTAAATGGCAGGGGGAAAGGGGAAAGCTCTTTCCCGTGGTGATGTGCATGACAGTGATTTGTGATGAATGTTATACGTTGTTTTAGTTCAAGTACAATTTCCAGAGGGTATTTAAATTTTGTCAATTTCTGTGTGTGTGTGTTGTTATTTGTGCCATAGCCCTCGGCTCATAGTGATATTAGAACCTTTCGTGAATGTGTAAGTTTTGGTTGAATTGATTTATTATTATTGTTATTGTTATTATTATTATTATTATTATTATTATTATTATTATTATTATTATTATTGTGATTATTACTATTATTATTATTATTATTATTATTATTGTGATTATTATTTTTATTATTATTATTATTATTATTATTATTATTATTATTGTTATTATTATTATTATTATTATTAATATTTCTAAATTAAAGATTGTGTTATTGAAAAGACAGAAAAAAAGATACTTTTGAATACTGGCTTAATACCTTAACGAGTGTGTGTGTGTTGTACGTGTGGGGTTTAAAAAAAAAGGAATAAGGATATGGTAGGCAGTAGGCAGGGTAGGGTATGGTGGGTGGGTCTCGAAGAAGGGGATAGTAAAAAAGAGGAGAGATTTCATGTGTCGTACCTACGTCATTTGTAATGATTATTCGTACCTACGTCATTTGTAATGATTATTCGTACCTGCGTCATTTGTAATGATTATTCGTACCTGCGTCATTTGTAATGATTATTCGTACCTACGTCATTTGTAATGATTATTCGTACCTACGTCATTTGTTTTGATTATTTGAAGTGAATTCGTATTGTGTTCTTAACTAAGAGGAAACTGTTTTTATACATCGACTTCAATGACTTATTCATTGCTCATTGTCTTATAATATCGTTGTTGTATAAATTAGCCGTGATGTAGTAATTAATTAATGAAATAATTGATATTGATATCCTCGTAAAGATATATGTTTTATTATAATATTATATTATATCATAGCAGCCTTGTTGCCACTGTCTCCTTCTCCCAGCGTCACTAGTCATAGACTGATAATAATGATAACAATATTTTCATAATTTATTCTCTACCCCCACCCCGAACTCAAACCGACCACTCTCTCCTCTCCCGGGAAGAAGATAGAATCCTCACTGACAATACAAGCCGGGATTCTGAGCTCTTAGTGAAAACTGCGTAATTGTCGTTTCTATTTTGTTTGTATTGGTATATAGTATGATATATCATTACAATAACATTATAATAACACTTACGTAATATTTCTCATTGCCATAAGTTTGAGTGTGTGTGCTTCTGGGAGTGGTGGGGCTCCTTTTTTTCTCTCCCTTTTTCATTTTAGCTCAACCCGCCGTCATCGTTGTCTTCGTCGTCATCGTCATTTTCTCCTATCTGTTTTACCAGCACTGTATGACCATAACTTTGTCGATAATATTATATTTCTATTCTTATTGGTTAACAAACAAAACAAAACAAACAAAACGAACGAACAAGGAAGTTATTCTTTTTAATCATAACCATCATCATTAATGCTACCATATCATTGTAAGGTGGCTGGATCTTAAACCCAAGTTTGGCCACTCCTGACCTGCCTATGAAAGATAAAGAGTTACTTCCCTTCTTGTCCTATTTTGGGGATTTTTGAATATTTTATTTTTATTCATTTTTTTATTTATTTGTTTAGTTTAGTTCTTTTTTTTTCTTCTTTCTTTTTCTTTCTTTTTCTTTCACGCAAATCTTGTTGCTGTAATATTATAATTGCTATCTATTGTTGGAGATTAACACCCAATATCATTTGTTGGCACAATCACTCTTTGCCTTTTATCATCATCAACTTTGGATTGATTGATTGATTGATTGCTTGATTGATTGATCTGAAGAGATAAAAAGACGAGAAAAAAAAAAAAAGAAGATCAATAATATAAGTAATCAGCTTGTTTGATTTGTGGTTGCATCAATGATGATTATCTATATTCCATTCTCATTTTGTACACATTAATTTTTTTTTGTTTTTCCATGTCGCAGTGCTGTGAAATGTATTCATTTCTTGTATTACCATCTAAGAATTTTGATTAGAATAGGTTAAGTTGTTTAGTTTGAATTTTTTTTCTTCTTGTCTTTGAAAAAAATTATTATTATTATAATTATAAGCAATTTATGTATGTTATGATTTTAAGTATTATTATTATGGTTATTATTAATTATAATTATTATTATTATTATTATTATTATTATTATTATTATAATTATTGTTAATGTTATTGTTGTTATTATGATTATTGTTACATTCAATGTTTTGTTACCTTCTTTCCTTTTTATCACGTTACAAATGCATAATAATAATATTTCCATGAAGGAAAAATGTTTGTTTTAACTGCCATAGCGTTTCCTTTGGTCCCGGCCATCTCAGAACAATAGACAGCAGCAGGAGAGTCCTTTTTGATTGGTGGATAGGAATAGGTATTAGTATTAGATTTACATTTTAATCAACAGATAATGATTGGTGGATAGGAATAGGTATTAGATATACATTTTAACCAATAGATAATGATTGTTGGATAGGAATAGGTGTTAGATATACATTTTAACCAATAGATAATGAACATACTCCCTCTGACCCATTAGGTGCGCATGCAAACACACTCACAAGCTCACACACATAAACAGACTCCATCCCACACAAATCTATTTTGTATAGTACTTATCCATAGAGTCCTTAGATTTTGTGTTCAATGATGCGTGGTAGTCTGGCTATCCACATGATATGGGCAAAACTTAAGAGCTGAACATGGAACTGGTCCCAACACTGCACCTTGAAAATTGTTTACTGGGAGATTTTTGTTTTTGTCATTGATCCGATAGCTTTTATGGGCTTTTGCCCTTCAGCTCAAAGTTATGTAATGGAATCTGCTACAAACAAGTAAAGAAACAAATAAACAAACAAACCGTAATGTTTTTATAAGTGTGGTAATACTGCATTTCCAAAATTGAAACACTATGTTAGTATCGTGTCTGTCTTTGTTGTCAAAGCAGCATGTGAACATTACAGACAGAGGTAAAGGCTACAGCAGTGATAATATTATTATATTTGGTATACAGTAAAGTGTCGTACAGTTCACTACAGTCATGTTGTCTACAGTATGTAGTCTATCCAATTGAATCATGATGATGATGATATGATGTGTGTAGATATCACGACATGTAATCAATTTCTATCTGGTTGAAAGCCAAGCTACGCAGTAATACTTTAACTAACTAATCAGTTTCTCTGCACACATTGATTTATGTGTATATGATACGTACTATGTGTATATACTTAAAATGTGCTAGTTAACCTCATTCTCATGTCCGATAATTTGTATTCCCATATTGATATTAGTATAATGCTGATGTGGATGTTGGGTAGTTCCCGGACACTAAACATTTTAGAATTCCAAATTCCTAATCTTTGACATTGTTTTGTAGACGATGATTTCAAATTTTAAAGGGGGTAAACAAATATAAAGTGCATAGTATGTAACAAATTTCATATCACACTTCGATCCCGGAGACAAAATAATTAGTAGAATATTTAATCCACACAGTCAGTCCATCTGAGCCTTAATAAAAAATGAAAAATAGAAATGAATGGAAATATAAAGTGGCTCTGATAGTGGAAATTACTAAGTTGAAAAACTTTGATGTTCTATTTTTTTTTAAATAAGATGGCGATACGCATTCAATGCCAATGAAATAGGAATTTGCCGATCTAAAGAATCAAATTTATCGCAAAATTTCATTAAATTTGGGTACATCCTGAAGAATGGATACCGGATAGTAAGGTCAGATTGTGGGAAAGAAGTTGGGCAGGGATGCGGTAACTTGCACATTTAAAGCTATATTGTCAACTTGTACTTGAGAGAGTTGTTTTGTTTGTTGTATTTTGATTTTTGTTTTTTGGGTTTGGTTATTATTTTTTCTTCTTGTCATGTTGGGTTTTTATATTTTCATTGGCCTGCAGCAAGGATGTGTTATATTCTAAATAGCTCATAACAATAACAACACATACTCTGACTTGTCAAAATTAATATAATTGTGTGTGTTGCAATCCAATTCAGCACTTAGGGTCATCAAGAATACTGCGATTGAGAAGAAGAGAAAAATAATATGACAGATGAAATTACTCTTTTAGAATGTTTCAAATCAATTTTTTGTAAATGTTTGGGGAAAAAAATAAATGAATTAAGATAATATGTAATATTAAAAATTTCTAGGGTACTTTATGACTGATGGTAGACGTGGAGTTTTTGGTTTCTGATGGTAGAAGTAGAAGTAGAATTTTTGGTTTATTTTATTAATTTTTCCTTTTTTTGTTTTCTTTTATTCTGTTTACGATAATTGATTTGTTGTTGTTTTTTTGTTTTTGATTTATGTTGATTTGATATGATTTGCCACCACAAAACTAGTTGATGATAGCTGTCATAACACCGTGGAGTAGTACAGCTATCGCAAACCTACTATTTAATTGCCCGACCGGCGATTTTTACACTTTTTGTGTGTCAACCATGTGCAATCCTCTTTTGATTGTAAAGGGTACAAAGTATATTGATTAATATATACAGTATATTATTATTATATAAACAGTTTCAGGGCAAAATGCGGTAAATCGTTGATGAATATGAAAATTTAATTTACCTGAACTAGCAACATGAATCCACAAATCCACAACTTGATCCAAGGGGCTTAAAGTAACAGGATTAGAATTTGTTTGAAACCAACAAAACAAACCAAGACGACGATGATGATGATGATGATGATGATGATGATGATGATGATGATGATGATGATGATGATGATGATGATGAT